>VXBU01008697.1:46450-177054 GCA_013400315.1 Bombycilla garrulus | reverse complement strand
CGTGCGGGGCCGGGCTGCCCGCGCTGGGTGCACGGCCGGAGGTGCCGGGGTGCGGGGTCCCTGCCGGGTGCGTGGCCGGGCTCTGTGCCCGCCCGGGCTCGCAGCGGTGGCGGTGTCCCCCGTGCCCATGCCCGCTGTCCCTCGAGGCTCTCCGCACCCCCGTGTGTGGCTCTGACCCCCGGACCCTGCCGGGGCTCTCGGCCGGGCCCCCCAGGACCAAAAACTGCTCCTTATTTACGGGTCCTGTAAAACGGAGTGGGACACTTCTTGTCGTTTACTTTCTTAGCAGCCTGAGGGGCCGAATCAAAACAATACAGCCTCTCTATTCTTGATAAAAAGCTTTTTGGTTTCATGATTTTGAAAATTTATGTTTAACACTTCGGAAAGCTTTTTTTTTTTTTTTTTTTTCCTTAATATGAGTTTTTTTCCCAGCTCTGTCTTTCCCTTTCTTACTATGTTCTGTCTCATGTCCAAATCCGTAGCGTTTGCATGACTTTTTTTTTTCTCAGCAACACCATCAACTTCAGTGCAAAACCTTACTTTTTTTTTTAATAGATAAATATGTTTTGCCTTTACATTATATTCTTTGAAGTTGAGTTGGTTTTGATTTTCTTTCATGGTGGCCTTATTTGCTATATTGCGCTTTAAATAATTTATTAAGCAGTGCAGAACAAAAGATTCCCGCCTTTGTGAGGAATTATTTTGCATGATTTAACTGTTATAACTGCAAACAAAAAGAAATTGCCATGCTTGTGCTATGTTTGCCTGAAAGCTTATGTTTAAAATCAAGCTTGCATTTTCCATTTTGCGATGACAAGTTTTAATGACATACTTCATGTCTGAAATTGCCTGTGTACAGGCTCTGGCACGTTTCACACCAGTGGGACAAAGGCATTTGTATCTGCTAGTGAGTCAGTGATGCCTGAGACGTGCGAGGCTGTGATGTCAGTGCTGACAGGGTACCAGAAGGTGAATATCTGAGGCTCCCAGGAGGAGCAGGTGGTGCTGATACTCTGCTTCCAGGAGACGCTGCTACCTCCCCGAGCTCGTATAAAACTTTCTCAGTTACCACCGAGCGAAGAGGCAGCTCTAGGTACAGCAGGAGGAGCCGGTGCATGTGTGAGGTGCTTTGTGAGTCATGCTTAGCACCTGTGAAACAGCCTTTGGAAAGGCTCCGGGGATGCTGAGAAGGAGTTAATGTTTACTAGCTCATGTGTAGGCTGCGTGGTCGTCTTTAGCCTCTTGAGTTGTAGACGAAAATAGGAAACGGCTTTTCCTCTGAAGCACCCGAATTCTCTTTTGGTGATTGCAAGTGTTAATACTCTTGAACGGTAATGTTTAATTTGGCTCTAGCCGTTGTAAATGCAGGCAGTGATGGGTGGGGTTTTTGTTAGATTTTTTTGGGTTGATTTGGTCTTTTTAGACAATAAAATGGTAATTTGGCTGGAAAGGATGGGATACCATTTCCTGCAGCTGTAGTGTGGTACTGGAGTCCTGAGAGAAAGCTGTGTGTTTTTGAGCTAGCTAACCCCTCTTTCAGAGCAGAACAGAATCATGGTTTATGTACTGGTAGCTCGTTGTGGTGATGGTTCTGTACCCTGTGCTCTAAGGGAGCACGGAGTTTGAGTACCTGCTGTAAATGCAGGTGTCCCAGGGCTCTGATTGCCTGAGAAATGTGGAATGCTCCTCAGCGAGAGCAGTGCCAGCTCTTCTCACTCCTGAAGCTTTCTTAGGCACTGCAGGGCCCTGCCTGAGGTGAGACCTTGCTGCAGTTCTCTATGGGATTTGGGGAGGGCCGTGTTCAGCCCAAGGGTGGGAGCTGTGCTTTGGGAGCTGTGGAAGGACATTTTCTTCCATTGCCTTTCGGGGTGGGTCTTTTTTAGAAAAAACTGATTTATACAGAAACCTTGCAAGGCCATTTTGGTGGGAATAAGCACAATCCAGAGCAAATACTTAACTGCCCTGCAGTGGTTGTTTGCAGTTAAATTACCCTTTTGTAAAGTCTGTGGTGGTGTCGGTGGAGTTCTGCAGGTGTTACAGAAGTATCAAAATCCACTTTTAATTAGAAGAGTTGGGGTTTTTCACTTTTTTCTTGAAGCCAAAGAGGAAAGTAACTGCTTGCTTTAGAGTGTGCTGGTCCCACCTGTAAGTCCTGCCTAGAAACCCTGTGATGACTGTGTTTTGCTCAATATCTGGCTGCTTTTAAAAGTGGCTGTGGACGCTTGAGAATTATCTATCCTAATCTTAAATAAAGCTCATGGATTAACAGAATGAAGTCAGGGATGTGCAGCTTTACTTTCTTCAAGATGCTGCATTAACTGTGAGTGTGTACCTATAAGATTAGAGCAGATTATGGCATTGATTTCCCCTCCTCCTTATTTTTCTATAGATGGTGTGAGAGTTGGGCAGGTGCAGGTGCAGTGAGCCCAGGCCCCCTCCCAGCTGCTTCCCAGAGTGGTTGGGCAGTGCTGCTGATGCTTCAGGGTGGAGCCAGCAGCTGGTTCCAGAGAGCAGCCTGTCCTCTTGGCGGGCTGGTTCCATCCTGGGGCAGGTGTCTGTGTCTGTCCTCACTGTGCCCTGTTTCCAGGAATGTGGGGATCTGGAGAACAGCTCAACATCCCACAGGGTTCACTGATGGCTGGGAGCAGCTCTCCTCCTGGAACACTGTGCCCAGGAGGTGCTCTGGGTGCATTCCCAGCACAGCAGAGCAGTTCCCACTGGCAGGTTCTTGTCCTGCCCTAGAGTTGCTGTGCTCAAAGCCCAGCTGTGCCAGGGCAGGGCACTTTCCCTGGAAGTTTTTGCCTTGCACTTTGGGCACAGAACATGGAGTGTCCCCACTGGTCCTTGGGGCTGTACTGACATAAGCTGTTTTGAGTTAAATATTCTTTATCTTTTCTTTGGGGGAGACTTGTGGGGCAGTAGGAGAATACTGGGCATGGGGAAGGGAGCTGGGATGTGCTGGGAGCCCTGTGCTCTGGACCTGGGCCTTGGAGAGCTCGTGCTGTCTGCTATTACAGCCAGGCTCTTTCCACTGGCTGCTGTGCCATTTGTGTGGCTCCTCTGAGCAAAGTCAAGAGCTGGAGCAGAGAGTCTCACACTAAATCTGAGAAATGGATTAATCTGCATTTGTTTCTCTTTTTCCTAAGGGGATTATGTACTGTCAAAGCAGATGCAGGGGGATCTTTTCCTGTCACCACAAGGAGCTTGGGTCGCTTTTGTCCAAAAGTCTGATAACCTGAGCCGTAAGCAGTGAGAAAATGCAGACTGATTTTCTTCTGCAGAAAGCAAAATAGGAGCATTTTTGAAGCTGAAAGCTTCTAATCTGAGAAGAGTGAATTGAAATAGTGACAGTAACAGTGAAGACTTGGGAGGTACAGTTACTATTCTAATTCAGTGACAGCAGAAAACAAAGCACTTAGAGAAATCACTTGGCAAGAAAAATAGAAGTCAGAGTTTTGAGGTATCTATTACTGCTTTTCCTGGGTTTATGGGAATATAGTATAATGCAGCTTATGATTGAAAGGTCTGGAGAAAAGCTGACAAAAATAAAGAAGCTGATCTCAACAGTTATATTTCTACAGTACTGAATCATGAGAAAGCAACTTACTTCAGGGACTAAGGAGGAGCAGCATGTAAGCTGACCACGTCTTGGTCTGAGTCCACGGAATCAAAATTAGCAGCAAGTGCAGCCCTGGGTGAGAAAGGGGAAGGGAGCACGGTGCTAACTGCCTCCAGTGCTGCTTGGCCAGCTCAGGTTTCAGGCACGGCGTTTCTTTGTCTTTTTGTCGGAAAATTGGGTGCCAGATATTTTGCATTTCAGACCGAAAGCCCCACCAAACTTCAGCAGCAGCTGCAGTTCAGGATATGAACCTGAGGATCTGTCCAGGCAGATGTTTGCAGCAGCAGAGTGGGTCTTCTGGTGCTGGTGCTGTTGGCTTACAAATCAGGACCTGTGCTTGTATTACAAACATTGAATGGCACCAGAGAGTGAGTGTTAAACGCAATGCTTTCGTTTTGTTCACTTCACACTAGAAATCTCCGAGCCTGAGATTGCAGATTTCACTTGGAATGGATGCCTGCATCGCCCACTGGAAAGCGACAGCCAAGATCTGGGCCATGACCCATCCCCTCCTGGATACTAGTGCTGCAGGTCACCGCAGACACTCTGTGCTTGGCTGAGCTCCTGATCCATTCAGAACTGCCCCTGACACCCGTGGGAGTTCTCTGTGTCTGCCTGTGGCATTGCCTCTGATTAGTGGGTGGTTGTTAACGTGCCCATGCTTGGAATATTTACAGTAACTGCCTCCTGTTCTGACTCATTATCTGGGACTGGCTTTGGTACCAAAACGACTCTAGCTCTTTATAAAGGAAACATCCTTCCCTCTCAATCCCAAGACAGTGGCCCCTCACATATGTTGGTAAAACGTCAGCAGCTAAAAAGTGGAAGCAATGTTGAGATCAAAATGCCAGCACGTTGCTGCTGATGCTCTTGAATGATTTTCGGTGTTGAGGAAAGGCAGGATTTTCAGGGACAAGCTCCACACTCTGGGGTTTGCTACAGGGTTGGTTCTTGCGTGCCTGCTGTCCATGCCAAGAACTCGTGCTCCACGGGAGGTAGTAAAAGTCATCTTTTTTTTTGTTTCTAGAGGAAGACTTAATAATAGTCACTTCTTGGCAGATGCCAAATCTCATGTTCAAAGGAAGAGCTCCCAGGCAGATGAAGCCTGGAGGATGAGTGGCCCCACAGAGCATTGAGGTGCTGTGAAGGGAGCACACCAGCAGCCACAGCAGGTGCATGAGAATCTGCATGGCTTGGGCTTCTGGCTCCTCTGTGTGTCACCCACAGCACACTGGGGACTTGCATTGACTGCATTTGTGCCATTTACTGGGATTTCCTGCAAGGCACTGGCCTCACCCTGTGCTTTGGAGGGCTGCAGGGTAGCCCTGGGTCAGGGAATGTTCGTTTTCTGCTCCTGTTCCCCACTGTGTGCTGATGCTGTGGTGTGTTGGAGAAGACACAGCTCCAGAGCTGTATGAACTTCCTCAGGAGCCACGACAGGACAAGTCCTGTTCCTCAATCTCCTGCAAGCAGTGAATGCATGCTTTTATAAAATCCTCTGTAAATCTGGGGGTGTCCTGTGTGTAAACAAAATGTGTGTAACTCTGAGAGGACAGCATCACATCCTGCACAACCTCTAGCTGAGCCTTTTCGGAGCAGGATTTTTGTGTTTGTGTCAGCTGGGGAGGAGCTGCCCTGTTGGTGGCTGGATGCCCTCACAGTTCTGTGGTTTCAGATCTCCTCTGTGGGACTGAAGGGTTCTCAGCCCCTCCTGTCCCTCTCAGCTCAGCCTGGCTCTCTCTTGTGTAGCCCAAACTGTTTTTCCTTCCTCAGCTCCGTTATTTGACCTAACAAAATTCCCTGCTTTTCCCAAAACATGGCTTGGTCAACATGAAAATGGATGTTGAAAACCAAAATGAGACGATTATTTTATATGTGTTATTTACAACAATCCTTTTATTTTTGTGTGTGGTATCTTGAGTAAGAGGTTTCCTTGAGTTGCCTGGTCTGGTTTCGTGCTCAATATTTGTATTGTGTTCCTGAGTGAAATGAAGGCAAAAATAATTTGAATTGCACCCTCAGGCAGGTAACAATTCAGCTCTTTTCATGAAGAGAGTGTAAAGTGAGACTGTTCTCCACTTAATTAGTTTTGTGAGAGTGATGTATAAGGCAAGGTCAGTGCTAAAGGAAGAAAGGGCTGGCATGGATTGAACACTGCTTACGTTGTTTGAATAATTAGAGCATCACTGTGAGGTGGGAGGGAGCAGAGGACAGAAATGAAGTGGGAAGAGATATTCCTGAAATAGCAATCGACTTGCCATTGATCCGGGCTGCATTACATGTACACAGCTCAGGATTGACTGAATCTGAGCTAGTGGTGCTTTGTTACCTGTGGCACTGGTTGTGCTTGCAGCTGAAATGAGGGTGTGTTTATAGAGATCTGTTCTGAGGCCCAGGCAATCTCTGGATGCCTTTCAAAAGCTGGGGCTTGACATAGTTGATGTAAGGCTCTCTTGGTAGCTTCAGGAATAAATTGTTTAAGCAGTGTTTGATATCTTTGATACCTGTGCTTTGAGTTAGAACCCAATTCAGGATGTATTTCCTGTGTGTTAGTGGGATCAGATCAGAGGGGGCATCGTGTAATCCTCATTGGACCGTGTTCTGCAGGCATTAGCTGTGGCTGTCCCTTTGCAAAGCGGCAGCTGCACCTCTGTTCAGCACAGGGCTGCAGCACAGGGCTGAGCTGTTCTGGGGGGTCCTGTCCCTGCTTCTGTGGGCTTTGGCAGCGGGGCTGGATCCCCCAGTGGGATTTCACTGCAGTGGCAGTGCCCACCTGATGGTCTTTCTGACCTTCTCCCTCCTCCATCCCTGAAAACACACTGAGTGTGGCTGCCGGGCTCGGTGGGGCCTTCGTGGAACCTTCTGGAACCTCTGGGGCGTGCCGGACGGCTCTGGGACAGCGCTGTTGTCACCTCACAGAGGCCAGGGGATGAGCCCTGGCACTGACACGCAGCTCAGCACAGTGACGTGGGGACAGCGAGGGCTGCTGGCTCGGCCCCAGCCTCGGGTGACAAACCTGACAGGTGAATTCCCCTTCTCACGGGGCAGGAATTGGGCAGTTTCCTCTCTCTCCTGGCTGCAGGTGACTGTTCCCACGTGCTGGTGGCTTCCCCGGGACTGCACAGCAAAGGTGACAACGTCAGCTTTGCGCTTCCAGGACCTGCACCCAGGTTTTAGCCACTGAGTTCAATTATAGAAGTTTAGTTGTTCTGAGCCACTTTCCCCTGCCCCCCTAGCCTGTTGATTCAAATCCAGTGGTAATTAGCACTCCTCTGTTTTATTTTCTGTTCATTTTGTGTATGGAATCACAAAATGGTCCTCACTGGAGGGGAGCACTGGAGCTGCTCCAGTCCAAGCTGCTGCTGACATGGGATCTCCTGAGCACATCACTCAGGACAGGGTCAGACAGCTTTTGAGTGCCTCCAGAAAAAGGGAAACGGGATTTTTCAGAGTTTTTCCTCTTCCGTTGTGACTTTTTGCTCAAAGTTTAGAAATTTCTGGTTTTCATTTCATGAAGGGAAAAAGCACAGGGCATTTTTTCCTGCATAAAATGGAAATATACAATAGAGTATGAAAACTGGAGAGGAAAGCTAGGGGAGAGAGCCAGCAGGAGGAGGGAGCAGTGCAGGCTGGGCTCCAGGTGATCACAGCACAGCTCTGCTCACGCCTGGTCTCGCACACTCTCACCTGCCCAGCAGATACACGAGGGGACAGCGATTTCTTCTGATTTTGTTCTTTCAGCCATTTCAGCAGTTACCCAGAAGATGGTAGGTGCCTCTCTTTTCGTGTCTCTGAGTAGCTCACTGGTACTGGCCACAATGTTCAAGGAGCTGAGGCTGGATTTACTTCCACATGTTGCCAGTGTGCTGTCAAATTGCTTACACAGAACCATTTTCCTTTGGATTTTACATCTGCTGTGGAGTTCTGTGCAGCTATCCTTTGTGTTAGTACACATGTGAAATTCTTATGTTGCTCTTACATGTCAGTTTGCCCAAGCTGTGCTACAGCACTGCCTGGAAAATGATAAATGTTTTAATTGTAATTACACACAGTTCTCCGAACTGCTGTCACTTACACTTTGTTCCTCCAAGTGCTGCAGGAGAGTAACAAACTAGGATTGGACCAATTGTCACTGCAAGCCATTGTCACTTCTTGTGGGGTGCAGGGCTGGAGCACCTGATCCGTGAAAGTCTTCCTAGTGCAGTAGAGATGTGGAGGTGGTTTTGGGATTGTAGTGTTGGTGGGAATAACAGGTGTATGCGTTTCCTTAGGGAACCGTGATTTGTGGTTGTTTGAGGCCATCCCGAAGTGCAGGTGCTCCCTCCCAGCCCAGGCTGTGGATGTGAAATGTTCTTTGTTGTGCTGGAAGGGGAGAGGTCCCTGCAGCCACGCTGGTGTACAGTCAGCGCAGGTTTGTCATGTGCTCTGCTTTACGTTCGCTCCTCGTCTTGCACAGCAGTGACTGAACATTCAGAGACTGCCAAAAATAGCTGCCTGCTTTCAAGTGATTGGGCAAGGAGAGCTGGAGTGACTTTCATCTGCTGCTCTTCTCCTCTCCCCGCTCTGCCCCGTGTTTGCTTTCTGTGGAGGGAGATCGGGTTTGCATTTGTTTTGGCGGAGCTCAGTAAGAGGTGGTGACAGTGAAGTCAGGAGGGATCAGATGGCAAGGCTCTGCTTCACCACCCGACGGGGAGGCCAAGCAGCACAAAGTCAGGAGTCTGACTCCAGCTGAAAAAAGTGAAGTGTGCCCTGTTTCAGATCCACTCCAAGGTCAGGATCCTGCCTGGCCAGGGAGGCTGATGCGGGAATATTTGCTTTGGTGCCAGAGCTTGACCATACAGAGCTGTGTTACTTGCACACTGGAGAGCAGCATATTTGTTTCCTTGCTGGAAGAGGGCTTGGGGTGTTTGTTTTGGGGTTGGGTTTCATGTTGCTTGTTTTTATTTTTTTTCTTTTCAGATTATCAGTGCAAACCCCAGTTTTCAAGTTGTGTTTGTGTAGTTGTGCCTTTGGGAGGAGTTTGTATCACGTGATTTCTGGGATGCTGGGGGTTAGTGTAAGTAACAGTCTTTTCATAAGGGGTATCCCCTTAGTAGGTGATGGAGAGGAGTGAAAGCTTTATAGGCAGTGATCCAGTAACTCTGTACAAGGAGAGGACAGCATGGAAGGCAGGAGAAAGATAAACTTGCACTCTTTCCTTGTAGTTCATTGAAGAACAGTAGATACTCTTGTTTAGGGATGCTTAATGTAAGTGGCAGCAATTAATGAATGTAAAGGAGAAAAGGATTATGCAGAGCTGTGAAAGTTGTCAGTTCTTTTCATTGCATGGTTTAAAAATTGGAGTTTGTTCCCCCACTGAGACATAAGCTAAACTTCTTTGAGGTTACTTGGGAAAAATAGTCACGCTGGAGCTATTTTAAGGAAGAAGACCTGTTAGGTTTTCCACCCCTGTCCTCGTTCCACCCTTGGTCTGAAAAGCTTCCTGTCAAAACTGAGATTTTTTCTCAAGACTTTTGAGTTTGATCAGAAAAATTAGTTAGGCACTTCTGAACAATGTTAGGAAGCAATTTTGAAATCCGTAACAGCTGAAAAAAGCAGGGTTTGGAGTCAGTGGTGTGGAGGGTGGCAGGGCTGTGCCTTCTGGTCTGGAAGTGTCTGGTTTTTATTTCACTCCACATTTGATCATGAAGGATGAACTTTAAATTGCTCTATGGAATGAGTAAGAGGTGCCAGGCTGAGAATGGAAGGGGGAGAAAGTGTGGTGCAGTGGCAGGAGAAGGCAAATTCTGTGAGACTTTGAATGATGGAAAATTAGCTTTGAAAAGTCTCTGGAGATCACAAGGAACATAGTGGAAGAGGAGATATAGTGGGCATAACTCGTAGTAATATCAGACTGCAGTGAAAGCACACAGGTTTGACAGCCTGAAATGGTGCCTGACAATCTGTCCTGCAAGGTGCCAAACATCTCTACTTTCTATTTACCCAAAACCTGCTAGTGCTCATGTTTGGGCTGCTATCAGTGAATGCTGGACATTCTCGTCATGTAATGTTCCCACTATCACAAATTCTCAGTTAAATGCGTTTCAGAAGGAGCCTTTGGGTGTGCATGAGGAATCGGAGTGAGTGACAAAAGGCTTGTAGAAGGAAAGAAGAGTCCCTGGCAGGCTTTGATCGCTGTGGTTCAGTGTGAGGGAGCTGTTGGTCAGGAAGTTCCCTGTCACAAGAGGAGAAAACACGTTGCTCCTCTTTCCTAGAGCTGGGAGATCCTTGCTGTTCATCCACCTGCAATCCTTGTGAAACTCCATGTGAAACCCTGCTCTTTTATATGGCTTTTCTGAAAGTGCTTTTGCCTTCTCAGCCAGATCTCTAATTGCTGTCCCTAATGCCGCTTTAAGCATTTCAGGCTGTCCCTGTGCATGGGACGGGTCAGAATAACTGCTGGGAAGAGACTCTGACAGCTCATCTCTGTTTATTTGGGTGGCACCTCATAAAGAAAGACCCTGAGCCAGTACTGTCCTGTCAGGTTAGACTGAGACATGATTTGTGCTGCTCAGTATCAGCCTTGCTGAATCAAATCCTCAGTGCAAGTGTGACAGGCTTTGCATTTCATAGTGCTGACCGCTGTTGGGATGAGTATCTTAAATATTTGCTCTCTTTTTTTTTAAGTTTTTTTCTTTATAGAAAGTGTGGGGTTGTGTCGAATCAATGTTCTGTTTTAAGACAAACCTGAAGATTGCTACAAATGAACTGTGATTTTGAGGCTTGATTCTGCAGTATGGGATCTGTGTGTGTACAAGGAATTGCCATGGTGGTTCCAGCAAGTTTAACAGAGACTGAAGCATATAAGAGAAACAGATTTGGTTCCTGAAATCTGGTCTTGCAGCAGCAGAAAACCATGTTGGTGAATAAAAGGCAGCAGAATCTTGTGCTTAGTTTGCATCCTCAAGGATTGCCTGGAAGATGCTGTGAGCTGAAACTGTGGTTTGAAGTTTTATGCTGTCCTGTGCTGGATGTCCTTGAAGGCAGCTGCTGCCTCTCCAGCTCTGCCGTATTTTGGTTGTTTGTGCTTCAAAATTTGGCTTTGGGAATTATGCTGGATAATTCAGTCTCTTTCACTATCTTTATCTGTTTCTTATTTCTGTTTTACCTTTATTCACAAGTCATAAGGATTATTGACTCAAAGGTCTTGAAGGGTCATTAACACCTTGGTAAATATTGTCTGACTGAAGAGTCTTTAAAAGGTGGTGCCATCAGTTTTTGACCCAGTCAAAATACCAGCACAAAGCACGGAAATGTTAGCTTTATGTGCATTTTCTATTCAGTATTCAGATCTGCAGTGTGCAGTGTGGTGTCTCGGTGTTTTACTGTGGAGAGAGAACGGCTGATACTTTATAAATTCCAGCTAACACTGCTGTCATCAGTGTCGGTTTATTGCCAGATAAATTTCTTTGCTTTCTGTGGAGCATGGCTGTACTTGGGCTCAGTCCCTGGCTGCCCTGGTGTGACCATCCGTGGGCTGGCTGGTGATCAGCTGGGATAGCAGCTCTCAGAGCACCGCCCACTTTGAGCCTTAAAATCAAACTGTGGCAGCAAACCAGGTGTGCCTTTGTTCCTGAGTGAAGGGGGACGCCCTGGTGTGCCCAGCTTCGTTTCCCAATATGGAATTAATTTCTTGCTCACTGGCCTGAGTGGATCAATTAAAACGTGTGTGTGTGTAACAGGGCTTTGATGTGAGGTAATTGATCAGGACATGCAGACAAGTGAGGAAGGTGTGGTGGACACATTTTGAAGACCAAAACATGATGAAGTTTCTCTTGGTGTGGTGTGGTGGTAGCTAAATTCCCATCCTGTGCAGTAACAGGCTTTTCTTTGGGTGCTATGGTGTTCAACACTCCTCTTTGCATATATCCAGGTTCATCTTTTCTCAGCTTGTCCTTTTGGAAACACATCATGTCTCCATCCTTTTCGCTTCATCTGGAGGGAGGTTAAAGATGGGAATCTCAAAATGCAGAGACTATCAGTTGTCCACCTCTTTCAGCAGGCTCATATAGTTCACTGATAAATTATCTCCTGCACCTTGGCTACCTCTGGAAGCTGGTCCCTTTTCAATTCCTCTGCCTCTGTGGGGTGCTGTCCCCACAAGCTGGGATGGCAAACATATAAATCCTTGCTGTGCTCCTCCAAGTGCCTCATAAACCTTAAGGAGTGACTTTCGGTCAGCCTGAAGCACTGGAGGGTGCAGCTGCTAGGGAATGAGCACCTTGCCAGGCTTTCCTGCAGAGAACAGGTCCTCCCTTGGGCCAGGAGGGCCAGTGGGTGTGTGGCCATGGCTCCCACGGTGTGCCTGCTGCCCGGGTGCCCGGGGAGCGGCAGGAGAACCAGCCCCTGCCAGGGACCCAGCCTTCCAGCTCAGCTCTCCAGGGTATTTTTATAGTTGCAATAATTTCTTGCTCTTGTTTTTCCTCCCTAGAAAAATGATACCTTTGGCTCGAGCTGCGTGTGAGCTATTGGGAATTGATGAGTTGTTTGTGATCCTGCATCCAGAGTAAGGGCAGGTATTGCTTGCTGCAGGCTCTCCCCTTTCAGGCACAGAGGAAGACCTGATGAAGAGTGGTGTTACTGAATCCTATTTTTAGCTCCTTTCCTGTGGTGGTGTTTTTGTTGTTGTTTGCTCATTTGGGGTTTTTTTAGGTTGGGACTGCCTCTGTCAGGGCTCACTGCTGCTGTCACTGCACCTTGTGCTCGTGGGCCAAGCAGCTGAGGTGATTCTCTAGTGCAGAGGGCACACAGAACCATAGTTAGGTGTGCCAGGTACCAATCCAGTGGTTTATTTCCGCTGGCTTTGGTGCTGATGGTCCCAGCCTTCCCTGTCTGCTTGCCCAGGTGACAGGACTTGCTGTCCATGGAACATCCCTGGTGGTCTGCAAGGTGCTTTTGTCACCTGCTCATTGAAAACATTTCTTCTCAGAACGTTGGGTTTAAACTGCTTTGTAGAAATATTCTTTATTGACTATGTGTCTGTGCACCCTTTTTTTTTTTTTTTTTTTTTTTTTTTTTTTTTTTTTTTTTTTTTTTTGCTTCCCTTCAAGTTTTCCTCTGCCTCCTGGTTTATTCTTGCCCTGGGCCAGGCTTGCTGTCAGACAGGCGCGGGAAGTTGATGCAAATCCTGTGCCCGTGGTGTGGACTAAGCTCCCATCTTTGTTATTATTAATGCCTTCTTTCATCTCCTGGAGCCCCTTCCCCTGTCACACTGACAGCTGGAAGGAACCAAGTGCAGCTCTGCTCTCGCAGCATTTTGCCTGAGGTGCCAACTATCTACTAAAACTGACTCAGATCGTGATTTTAATTGGTTTGATTTTTGCCAGTGGCTTTAGACAGCAAGCAAGCTATTTTAGTCCTCCTTCATCCTTGGTCAATTTTATTAATCTGTCTGTGGTTTTACAAACCTGCAGGACTTTGAGGAGAGGTGGGTGTGGGAGTGGAGCCCACCCTGCAGGGCTGCAGGTGGTGCTGGCTTTCCAGTGGGCGCCAGTGCTGTGGTGGGACGTGCAGAAAGTGCCACTTCCAGGGACACGGCACCTGTTGATTGTTGTGAGGAGGGAAGAGTGGAGCCATTCAAAGGCCGGGGTTTTTTTTTCTTTAGTTTCAGTTCTGCTAGCTGTGATGTTTTTCTCCTCGCTGTTAGAGCCAAGGGAGGATAATTCAGCACCCGTAAGCGTGGAGGTGAGTGATGGTTGTCCTGTGGGACAGGAGCAGTTTGTCCTCATTGTTGAGTGATGGCACGTGTTTGTGCTGGTGTGTGGGACAGGAGCAGGCAGTTTACCTTTGGTTTTGAGTGATGGCATGTGGTTTTGCTGTTCTGTGGGACAGGAGGAGGTAGTTTACCCTCATGTTGAAAGCTCTGACTCTTTGGCAAAGCCCAGAGGTGTTGAAATGACCCTCGTGCACACAGTAAATGATGCACGCACACAGGGCTGTGTGAAGGCATTTCCATGGGGTGCCTCCAGGCACACAGGCTGAGGAGCCTGCCCTGCTTCTGCACACACATCCCTGCCCTGAAAGCACAGATAACCCTCTCTGAGGGTCCCTGACGCTTCCTTCAGCCTCCTGCCACCTCGTGCCTCCGCAGCTGCAGCTCACGGCTCTCGGCTGCTCTGGTAGAAGAAATTATGGGAAACTTGAATGTCAGAGAGAATTGTTTGAACATCAAAACAATGACATGCTGAGTAGAATGTGTTGAATTAAAAATATGCAAGCAGCTTTTTCTTTCTGTCCATAGGCTCCTGTTGGGTGCAGACTTTGGCTTCACATGATTGATGGTTTGGGTGTCACTTCAGTTTGAGGCTGGGTTTGTGGAACTGTGGTGGTTTAAGCCTGTATGAAATGTGATCAACAACAAAGTGAGTTCAGGCTCAGGTTAATTTGTAGTTTATGTCCTTTCCATGAGACGTATTTGTTCAATTACCTTAGCTGCTAATTGCATTTCTGAGCAATTTCTTGCAGAGACCTATAACTGTGTGTTCTTGATATGAAAGCTGCATTATTCTCTGGAGGAGATAATCACGTAGTGATTACTGAGCTCAGCTCATGCTGGCAGGTCTTTGCCTCTGTGGCAAACCTGAATTTTACTGGTAGAGGAGAACTTTTTTGTCTGTTCTCTCCTTTGTGATGGACGTGTTTACTGGAAGGCTTTTCCTTGCAAATAGATGAATTGGATGTGGTTATTTTTTCTGTACCCTAAGTTATTTTAAAAATGTAATTTATCATGAATTTTTTGTGCTATTTAAAATCCACCAAACTGGAATAGCTGTGGGCCATGCAGTTCATTATTAGAAGGCTCTTCTGAATCAGAAAATCGTGTCTCTTGAAAATCCATGACTTTGGAACACAAATTCTGCTGACTGCTGCTGGACTTCGGAGTTAGAGGTGGAGTTTGTGCTTTCCTGGCATGTGGAGAGCATCTTCCCTCCCAGCCTCATCAGGAGAGGCAGCTTTTGGAGGCAGTACAAGTCCTTTCCAGAAGTGGTGCTGAGGCCAAAGAAGGTTCTTGACTTCTTGTGATATTAATGGGCTGAAATGGAAAACGGGAAGCCTTGACAGGGCCGGTGAGTTGGCATAAAATCCAGCCTTTAAATTATGGTTTGGCACCACAAAATGTTGATGGCACTGAGGCTCCTGGGGCAGAACCCACTCCTCCAATAAAAGTTTATTTCTTTTTCCTGCATCAATATTTATGAATTTTCCCCTGCCACCCTCTAGGCAGCAGTGACCCAGTTTTAGGGTTCTGGGTATTTATGGGAGATGGGGGTGAGGCTAAAATTAGGGTATGAACGTGGTGTTCAGGGCACTTCACAGATCCCTCGCTGTGGGTGTCGTGTGTGCTGGGTAATTTTGTTCACCATCTCGATCCCCAGGGGTTTGGGAACTGTCAGAACAAGGACAGTGGTGACAGTGAAGGGTTCTGTGTGGCCACAGCCTGGTGCGGTTTGAGCTGGTCCTGCCATGCTGCACCTCAGGGTGTGTGCCCAGGGTGTGTGGCCAGGGGCTCCAGCTTGGTCTGGGGTCCATTCTTGCTCCAGGTTCATGGGTTTGTGAGGGGGAGCTGCCTGAACAGGCACAGTGCTTATGGAGAGATGAGTTATAAATATACGATAAACTGTACATAACCTATGAGAAATGACATTTGACAGAATACATATCCAAAGCCCAAGAGGTGATGGCACACTGAGTCCTCTGCCTGAGAAAAACCTGGTGTGTTGTGGTGAGAACCATTTCGATCAGATTTATCTTTCACCCTTTTGGCCTTTATAAAGGTGGAGAGCTGGGTGTTGTAGTTGACTGGCTTCCTGAGTTCCCAGCTGTTAAATTGCTATCAAAATGTAATACCTGTACTTCTGAAGGTTTCTGTGTTTTTTTTAATAAGTTTTTTTTTTTTAAATTGGGGGCACAGTGGTCAGGGTATTCTCCATGTGGTTACATCCATATGTTAAATGATCCAATAGTCTGTGTTTGGTGTGGGGTAGAAGGGATGGTGGAGTGTTCCTGCACTTCTGGAGCCACTGAGTTTTCTTCAAAATGGTCAAGTCCTTTTTAAAGGATGGATTGTGTGAAAGCTTTCCTTAACTGAATAGTATCTAGCTAATATTTAATATTTCAGGGTTTTGTTCTTTGCTTCATGTGTACAGACTCCACTGCAGTGCTTTCATACTGAAAGCAGATCTCCAAAAGATGAGACTTTCCAAGCTCCTTAGCTAAGTAAATTATTCTCATTAATAATAAGGTCTGCACAACCCGGTGCTTCTCATTTCAAAAAGTGGGAAAAGTGCAAAAGTGGGAAAACTTTTCACTGTATGCACCCTCAGATTGTCTTCATTCCTTTATGCAGGAAAATCTATCTCCATAACACTCCAGCTGCTGATTTTTGTTGTGTTTTTAGTAGCAGTATTGATATTAAATAGCTACTGATAAAACTTCTCCACAGATCAGGATTTGCTGAAAAATGTGTGGCTTGAGCATGGAGCAGCCTTGGAAGCAAAATGTCAGAGGAGAATTGTACATTAAGCAGCTGACATTCAGATGGGCAGTACAGACTCAGGATTGTACAGTTACTGCTCATCATTGACTTTCTTTTTTGTCTATGTCTCCTGAAAACCCTTCTAGGCATCTTTCAGAATAGCATCTTTCTGTCCCTGAATATGTTTAGAAGAATCTTAGCATGAAATCTTAGTGCTTTTCATTGAGGGGAAGAGATTATTTCAGTATACCTTACAAGGGCACTCATTTTCTTTTCTGGTACTCTCATATATTCATTGTGTACTTTTCTGGGAAACCATTCTCCCTCTGACCTTCCTACAATGGTTCTGGGTTGGTTTTGTCCTCAGGCTGTTGTGATCAGGTGCGTTTTACTTGTCCAAGTTTCTGTTTTTCTGTTCATGGTAAATAAGCTTGGGCTAAACCTGCCAGTCCTCAGTGGTGCTGAGATGGAGTTGCTCTGTAAATGCCTGGCTGTGCTTTGTTTACCTGGTCGTGGGATTATTCTTGTAGTCCTTTTGACTCTTAGGTGGTTGCAAGCAAAGCAGAGGGGAAGGAGAGTGGAGCTGAACTAAAGCTCAGCAAATGCCTGTGAGTTCTCAAATGACAGTGGGAAGAGAGAGAATTGAAGAAGCCCAAGAACCTGGAGATGTAAAAACTCTTGTCTTTGGCAGGAGACTCCTGTAGCTGCACAGCTTTCACTTTCCTTTCCTGAGTAACTTTGTTCTGACTACAAAATCAGTATTTCTGTGGTTTTTGTTGCTTTATACCTTTGAGTTTGAATTTTGAGGAATGATCATGCAGAGGTACAGGACCTGCCCTAAGCATGGGGTGCTGGAGCAGCCTGTGAGCCAGGGAGAGGGAGCATCTGCAGGGCACACTCTGCCTTTGTGACTTCATCTGTGGCCGGGCAAGCACATCTGGATGGCACATCTGCACAGCACATCTGCATGGCACACAGCTCAGTGAGTCACTCCTCGGGCTCTGTCAGCTCTGTGCTGTGCCCTGAGCCCTTGCTGTGAGTGCAGCACACAGCTCTCCCTGGGGGAGAGGAGCTGGCCCTCCCTGCAGCGTCCTGCGCTCCATGTGTGCAGATGCTCTCCCAGAGGGGCCAGGAGGGCACAGGCACAATGTGCTCTTGCTCTGCCTGCAGCACAGAGCTGCAGCTAGAATTTCTGCTCAGGCAAACCCTCCTCCATCTAAGGACCAGGATTTTCAGCAGTGCTTCCCACCTGCTGCTCCCAGGACCCGTGTGTGCCCAGAGACCCCCTGAGCAGGGCGCAGTGTCTTTCCTGCCCTGGCTAGCCTGGGTTGTCTCTGCTCCTTCAGACACTCCAGAAATGCAGTGAAGAGAGGCCTTGGGGAGCGCTCAGAGCTCGGGACAGGCCCCTGGCACAGGAGGGGAGGGGGCAGTGATGCCTTGGGCAGGAATGTCTCCAGCCTTTCCCTGCTGCAGGGGTGCAGGGCAGATAATCTGGGGCTGGCTTTGCAGGCAGGCTGGGCATCAGCACCCGCTGGATTTGTACACCCAGCCGAGGCCAGGATGGCCCTCTGGAATTTCTCAGGGATTTTCACACCATCTGCCTTTGGACCTCCTGTTGAGAGGCTGTGGTGGGTGAGAGACCAGGGTGGGCAGGAGGCTGATCAAACCCAGCCTTTCCCTGAGGGATCAGAGCTCTGGCTCCGTGAGCTGCAGCGTTCCTGGAGAGCCCGTGCCTTTGGTGTCCTTGTGCTTTGATCTGCTGTTTTCTCAGCTGACTCCCTGGGGCCCTTTCCTTGTGTCCTGCCTCCCTCGTCCACAGCTGCCAACCTTTCATCTCCCCTCCTCAACACGCTTCTTTCCTCCACAGGTGCTAATGTCTGACCTGTATTTAGCCTGGAGTTTGCTCCTGCTTTTGTCAGCTCTGGTGGAGGGATTATATGCCAAAGACTTGTTCAGTCTTTCCTGATGAAATAGCCAGAGAAATGACAGAATCCTTTATTTCTGTCCTCAAACCACCACAGCTACAACAGCGCTACTCTTGGAGACATGAATTTATTTGTCTGACTGTGTGCAGAACAGGCCCATGACTGATGCAATTCAGTCCTTTTTACTTAATTTCTTACAATTATGCTGGTAAATTGGAACTTCTGAGGGAGCTGTTGTTACAGATACGCAGGTGTCTTGCTATTTGTCTGCAGTCCTGCATTATAACAATTCCAATCATCAGCCTGTAATGTCTTCACGTTAATTACTCCTTTTGTGAGATGAGATTGGCAAATGAATCTTCATCAAGCAACTGATGAGTACATCTGTGACTTTGTAATTTAAAACTAAGGTTAATAAGGCCAGGTCCTGGTGGGAATCAACTGGTGGTCTTTGTTGTTCAGGTAATGAGTCTGGCTTTGCAGTTTGCAGACCTCCGTTTTCAGAGGCTGGCTAAATTAGTAACCAGAAGCAGATGTGAAGTGTATTATCCACTCTGTAGATGTTAATTACATCTGTGCAGAATAAACAAATCTCACTTCTTTGGAAATCTGGGTGTGTGCCTCCTGAGAATGTAGGGAAGGCTCAGTGTCCTTGCAGTGATGTGCCCAGTACCAAATCCGTGTTCCTGGCGTTCTGGGGCACCACGCTGCCCTTGGGCTTTCAGCAGACAAATTCTCTGTTCCCTGCTGTTCTCGTGTCCCTTGTGGTTCGCTTGAGCAGGCTGATTTGGCATCTGAGCCTTGTGCTGATGTGTGCACAGATGTGGCTGTGGCCAGTGGCCGTGAGGCGAGGGGCCAGGCCTGGGAAGGCAGGATCAGCCAGGCTCTGGCTCTGCTCTCCCTCACAGAGGTGTTAAAATGGTGCCTCTTTCACAGAGCATCCAGTACAGTGTCAGTGGTGTCTGTTCCACAGACAAAGGTCAGATGGAATCCCAGCTGGTCTGTGCAGGTCTTGTCCCTCAGGAGAGCACAGAGCTGTCCCTGGAGCAGCTGCCCTCAGGGTTGGCCTCCTTCTGTCCCGTTCTGCTTGGACACTGAGCTCAGCCTGCACCCAGAGTGGGACGTGACTGCCTCTGTGAAAAAGCAAAATGGGTTTCTTGGTGGGGCTTGCATTTCATGTCTTGATTTAAAAAAAAAACAACAAACCTTTCATTTTTTATGTCCTGCTTGTGCATGTTGAACATCACAGAGACAGTATGGAAATGATGTTCAGATGGGACTTCTTGGCATCTGAGGGATTAAAAGATCATCTAGAGCCATCTCTGTGCTTGAGCTGGCTGTGCTGACTGTTGTCCCGTTTGTGTGGCACTAACTTGTAAATCCTAGAACTGGAACTACCTGTTATGCTGCAGTAGAATTTCTGGTAGATTTTAGTGCAGCAAATAATATTTTACTGTAATTTATTGCTTCCCAGTTAATGTGTAAGTTATAGATTCTCATTAACTTTGAAATAAATACTAAATTTTGCTCTTGCAATTACAAGGCAGTATTAGGATATAATTTAAATCAGCTTTAATATAGAATGTTAAGAAAAATGAACAGGATTTTAAATGTAAATGACACATATTTAAATGGGAGCTCTTTGCTATATAATTATTAGTCTGTATGCCCTACATGTCTAGATTACATACGAATGTTTTTTGTGCATTAAGTGTGAGGTAATCAGAGGTAGAAGATGTCTTAAAGATACTAAAAGCAATTCATTGCATTAATGTATTCATGTTCAAAAGCAGGTGAAGACTCCCAGAAACATTTGCCAGAGAGAAGGTGATTTGCAAAGAGATGGAGCAGGGGGAGAAAGAAAAACCAGTTGGGGTGGCAGTGCCATAGCTGGTAACACAAAATCAAGTGCATATCAGAAGAGTAAAATACTTGTACAGAAATGTGAGGATATTTGTAAAGGATATTTGTAAAGCTGTTACATGGCCTAGTGCTGTTCTGGAGTTCCCTGGCTGCTGCTGCTCAGCCCAGCTGTTTGCTGCAGCTCCCACTCGGGTTTGGATGGGCCTGCCTGTGGGAATGGCTCCTTGGGGCAGTGTCCCAGGGACTGCATTGTTCTCACATCGTTATGTAAAAGTGCTGCAGGTTCTGTGCACAGACATCATTCAGCTTTGCACTGAGACCCGAGGGAGGGGAATAATTCAGATGACTTTCGTGTGTGCCCATGGATTATTAGATTCTGGTGCTTAGCATAATTATGAAGCTTAGCAGGCAGTTCTTCCGGAGCTGTTTTGGCAGAGATGTAGACAGAGGACTTCGAGCACCTTTCTCTGGAAAGAGATGGTTGCTGGTGCATTGAAAGAAAAGCTAGTTTTGCTATGGAAGCATTAAACCAAGGGTGCTGTGCACAGCTGACTTTGCAGTGGTGGTGTGTTTGAAGCGGGTGGTGAGGACATTAAAAGCAATTTCCAGGGATACAGTTTGCCACAACAAAAGAACAAGCAGGGACAAACCTGCTGGCAGATGTTCCCCAGTGGAAGCACTTGAGCAGTATTTCTTCTTAGGAAGATTCTGCCTTTCACGGTCCTTGGTGCAGAACCCAAGAGTTGGTGCTTGGTGATGGCTATCTGCAGTCATTTTCCAAGGTGCAGAAATATCCGTGAAGTTAAATTATTTGGAGTTATCTAGGAAATACGAAGTACAAGAGAAGCGATACAGATATATCTAAGTAGCACTCTGCCTTCATAGCTGGGATTGTCTCCCTTGTTAGCTTGGACTGCTGATCCAATTCACCATAGCAGCAGTTCCTGGCAAATGCAAGGTGAAGTATAAGTCCTTAGGCTTTTAGTTACATAGTTACAACAAATTATACTCAACAGCTAGATTTGTTGAAAATATGACATCCCAGTTTGGTTTCTTGCGGACAGTGCTGTGCATGATTACATGGTCTATCAAGTATTTTCATCTGTGTAAAGCTTGAACTGAGCAAAGTCAGTGGGACTTCAAAAACCTCGAGTTTCTGCAATTTTGTGGAAAGTGCTGTTGTGTAAAGGAAAAGGACCCAAACCAGCAGCTTTAGTGAGACAGGGGCTCACACCTCCTCCCATGTTCAGAGAGCTGGTCAGATGCTGAGGTGATTGCAGAGTTAGAACCACATGTCCAGCCAGGCAGGCCAGAAACTGGGGAAAAGTGGGAAAATACTGTAAGCCAGAATGTGCACAGCCATTGCAGATGCTGGTAAGGGGGAGATGTTGGGGGGAAAAGTGACCAGTCAAGAACAATCCAATCCTCATTGCTCCTTATGCACAGCAGCTTGTTCGTTAGCTGTGCTGTTAAGCACTGTTGATCTAGATAAAGGCTCTAATCCCATCTAAACCCATTGCAAAGCTCCTCTGCAGACTTTAATGAGACTAGAACTCTTTTCAGCACTAGTTCAGAATTCCCTGTCTTGGAGCCACGTGTATGTGAGGAGGGAAGGGAGAATTAAAGGAGAGTGCGTTTTTGAGTTGGAGAGCACATGCACGAACACTTGTGTGTGAGAGGGAGGAAAAATCTCATCTGTGCTACTGGAAGGGAATACTTATCCACTTGCTTTGCCTGTATCGCAGGTGAGGAAGGATTTGAAAGTAGCTGTTCCTTCAGGAGCTGGTGCTGAATGCAGCTTTGTTGTGACCCAGTCTGGCTGTTGTTACTTTGGGAGGAGAGAATTGTTTCCTGGGCTGGGGCTGCTTTCTCTTTAGGAGCACCGGCACAGGTCATGGATGGTAGCTTAGGAGTTGTAGCTTTTTGTGCTAAAATGAGTTTAAAAACCAAGCATGTAACCCTTCTGTGACTGGAGAGAGGCTGCATAAATCACATTTGATGGCGTTGGGTCTGTCTCTGTACTGATACACACAGATACCTCAGACCTAGGAAGTATTTCTCAAGGGCAAAATACTTTCTTGTGCACTGACCCCCTCCTTCCCTTCACCTTAAAGTACACCTGCAGAGAACTGGATGCTGTTTTATAATCAGCAAGTGACTGTGCCTGCTGAGGATCAGAGGCTTTGCGCCTTCTCTCCGCTCTGGCTGTGCCCGCAGCCGGATTGGCAGGCAGATGAGGGAACGAGCAGGTTCCCATGTGTGTGCCATGCTTGGCACAGGTTTGGGGAGAAGATCCCCAGTGTCTCTGCTGTGTGGAAGGGTCATTAGCTCTGGTTGTTGGTGGGATTGCTCCCTGAGCAGTGCTGGGTGTCCCTGCTGGCACTGAGGAGCTCACCTGGGCTGTGTCCGGCCCAGCTGGCGCCGGGGTGGCCAAGGCTCGGAGCTGGGCATCCTGTCTGTGCCAGAGCAGCCAGCCCTGCCCAGGGACTGAGCACTCCCTGCTCCAAATTGAGTTAAGGGTTGGACTTGAAAGGATTAGATGTGCACAGAACAAGGAGCAGCCCCGTTAATTGACTGATTCGCTTTGTTTAATTTTTGATTTAGTGAGAATGCTGAAGTGATGACTCAGTGAACCCTGCTAAGATGTAATCTGGAAATATCATATATATGATGAGTAGTGCCTTCTAATACAGTCTGATCTGAATATCGGATTTATTTCATAATTGATTTCTGCTGCAGGAAGTGCTACTTGTGTCCAAAGTAGTTCAATTAAAAAGGAAAAAGAAGAGAGGGAAGAAAAAGAACTGAAAAATATAGGCCTGTAGCAGTGGGCTGAGGAGCTAAACAAAGGGTGTCATCTGCTCTTCAGAAGCTGTGAGGTGGATGAGAGACAGGCTGTGTAAGACAGTTCTGGCAGTCCAGGCTCACACCCTCGTGTTGGGAGAGGCAAAAGGAGCAGCACGGTGGTGGCAGCAGCTGTGTCCTGCTCAGTGCTCTGTGCAAGGCAGGAGGCCGTGGTGAGGGGGAGAATTCACCCTCCTGCCTGGCAGGTTATCTGCCAAGGCTGCTGTCCCACAGCAGTAACCCTTCTGCTTGAACCCAGAGTCTGCCAGCCTGGAACTTTTTCTATTTTCTGTTTTTTTCTGAGCAAGAGAAACTTAGGTGAGAGTTACCATGAGTTCAGTGACATTAATAACAATGTATAAGACAACAAACCATAAGGATGAAGTACAATTAGCAATAATAATGATGTACAGACACTTCTGCTTGTATTTCTTGACCATGATCTGTAATGACTGGCTTATTTCTTTCTTCTATTATTACCTGCCATGTTTGAAAATGTCCCTTTCAGAACTTATTGCAGAAATTCTTTTATTTTAGTTCCATTTTTCCTTAACATTGGAAAAATAATCGTAAATACTCAGTGGGAATATGTGCTTGCTGAGATAAGTGAATTAGAAATTGAAAAATGGTCACATATATTTTGATTCTTATTGTGTGCATTAAAAATTAGACTCAACTTCACGATATTTTGCAGTTTCAGAAAAACTAATTGCTGCTAGTGCATGTTTTTAATACAAGTCTCAATTCTATATTTTTGCCAGCCTATTGCTATTTAAAAAATAATGGGAACATCTAATATTGGAGGCAAAAGTGGAGATGAAGTGTGGTATTTTCTCCTGAGTATTTTTTGACATGCCTAATGAGGTAATACAGAATGCCTTTATTCTGGTGGTTTCTCCTTTCAGTATTATTTAGGAGATCTGCATATATGTGTGTGATGTATAGTACAGGCAAACCATCCCGAGAGGAGAGCGGTGCTCTCTGGGCTCTCTCTCCAGGGATCACTCACCTGGCTCAGCCTCTCAAAGGGCTGAGGTGATAATTTATTTTAGTAGAAGCAGGAATCAGTATGTCTCATCTTGTGAAATCTTCAGTTGCCTTGGATTCTCAAGACTTCCTTGTCTTTTTGCCCTTAGCAGAGTGAGTTGCCATGGCTGGCATACACTGCCTCAGTCGCTTTTGGGGAGGCGTTTCTTTTTGTGTGTGGTTCATCTTCAGGTGGCTTGGAAGTGGAAACTGTGTTTTCCTCTGTGACAGAAATACACGTGCAAGGACAGCTTGCAGAAAATGGCAGTGATGCTGCTTGGGGTTCAGACTGATGGCTCAGCCTGCAGGAGCTGCATGGAGGGCAGTTAGAGGCTCCAGTTTAAATTCAATTTTTCCTCAGTGGATTTCATCTGACAGCTCACTGTGAGTCTATATGTATATCTGTGAATTTCCTATCCTCAGATAAACACATGGCCCAGTGAAAGTGAGTCCATAAAACCTTTTGGCGTGGACCCTCACAGTCATGTTAATCTGGCAGGGTTCAGCCTGGGCTCACACTCACTGGGCTCCTCCAGTGAGCTGGGAAAGTTCTTGTGGGCAAAATCATCAGGAACAACTGCAAGAAAGTCCTGTACCATTGTTGTTGCATTCAAAGGTGTAAATATTATGACTAGAAATACTGAGGGGAGAATGTGTGACGGTGTGATAGCTATAATTATTGTGTATGTGTTGCCATTTAATGAGCAGCTGCATGGCTGGCGGGTCTGCAGCTGGATCCCACGGCGCTGCAGTTGCTCTGTGGACAGGTGTTGATAATCCTGGGCGTTTCCAGCACTGGCTTTGTGCTCTTTGCAGCCGCCTGTAAAAGTTGAGCTGGTCCATTCCCTGTGTAGCCTCCTGATCTACAAATCCTGGAGGTGCCACACTGCACCTTTCTGCTACTAATTTGGAGCAGTGGGATTACACTGGCCTTTAGGTGTTGAATCTGTTATTACTGGAATTGTCTTAGTGTGGATAACAGCTGGTTGCTGGTGGCTTTACCCAGAGCAAAGGAGAAGGGCTGTTGGATGACGGGAGAGCAGTTTTTTGTCAAAGACATTATTTTGAAATGCAGCAGATGCTAAAAATAAACCACTGAGATTTACTTTATTCCATGATAGTGAGTAGCATAACTCAGTTCAGCTAATTAGAACCTGTTTCTTAAAAGCTTTTTCATTTATAAAAGCCTTGATGACACTGCTTTCGGTGGGTTACTGTCATGTGAGTGATTTCATTCATTTAGGTGTCAATCCTTAAAATTTCTGCCTGGCAAGTTCTCCTGTGTTTGAAGCCAAATTCTATTGCTCTTACCTTCCTTTGTGGAAATAGTTTGAAGGTAACTAATGGAGCCACTTGCAGACTGCAGATCTGGTCAGTGTGATTGCAGTCCAGGTATTGAGCTGCATACTGATAGCCCTCTTTGCTCTCAGGGAGTATTGAAGATGTGCTGCCAGATGTCACAGCAGAAGAGAAATGCTAAAACATGCTTCAGGAAACCACAAAGCCATGACATTAACTGAGAACTGAAATACAAATAGCCCTGCCTGCAGTTCATAAAAAAGAGAGCTTAGCTTCCCTGTGTGGCTCAGCTGGTGACTTTTCTGTCCAGCCTTGGGTGCTTACTGCTTGTCAGGAAATCACTGCCTCGTGATGGCACCTGCATCCATCCCGTGCCTGTCCTCCCTGAGATCCTGGCTCTGCGGCCCTTGCTGAGCTCAGGACAGCCCTGGACGAGGTGTTCCCTGAGTGCAGGAAGGGACAGATGGGCCCTGCCCTGGAGAGGTACATGGAAATAGGATGGGAGCAGAGATGGGCTGGGGCAGGCAGGGCGATGAGGAAAGGCCAAGCGTGCTGTAGCTGTGACAGCAGTGAGTGTCACTGCTGTTAAATGTGGAGCTGTGCAGCTGCTGAGGGGATGATGGGCTGGGCACTGCCAGGGGATCAGTTCTGCATCCTCGTGCTCACACTGCTCCCCTGGCACTGCCTGCTGCTGCAGGACACGAGTTTGCGTGTCCTTGTCCCCTGTGCCCTGCCACAGGACAGTTTGCATGTCCTTGTCCCCTCTGCCCTGCCACAGGACAGTTTGCGTGTCCTTGTCCCCTCTGCCCTGCCACAGGACAGTTTGCGTGTCCATGTCCCCTGTGCCCTTAGCCAGGACAGTCTGTGTACGTCTGTGTCCCCTGACCCAGGACAATCTTTGTGTCCCTGTCCCCTCTGCCCTGACCCAGAATGTAACTCTGTGTGTCCCTGTCCCCTGGCTCTGGCAGTGCCTCACCCACAGTGGCACTGTGCTGGCCCAGGTGTGTTCACTGGGCTGTTGGTGTGCTGGGGTTTTTGTTTCCTTTGGGGCACTTTGATACCAATATCCTTTTTTAATGGATTGATTAAATGTACATGTTCATAAGGCAGGTGAAACCACTTTAAACAAGAAACTAATGAGCAAGTACTTCGCTGTAAGAATTTTTTTTTTGCAACTGTGATTAGTGATTTGCTTCATTTTGTTCCACTGAGATATCATTAAACTCAGCATGCTTTCAAATGCTTATGTAACAGGCAATCACATATATGTTTTTAATCTCATTTTCATAAACCTTTAAAGTGTTTAAAGGAGCAGAACATCTCTTGTAGGGAGTTTTTTTCTCAAAGACAGCTCAGCGTCCAACCTCCACAGAGAAGAATCTGTGTCTGTATGTGTGCTGTAGACACACAGCGCTGGGGGAAGATCAGAGAAGGTTGAGGAAGGTCAGAGAAGGGCCAGGATGGGCAGGCAGAGCTGGGTGGGCAGGGGCAGAGGAGAGGGGAGGAGATGGGTGGAAATGAAGGAGGAAGAAGGGCAGAGGAGAAGGATAAGAAGGGCACAGGTGGAGAGGAAGAGATGTGGCACTTTAAAACAGGGTTTAGTGGTGGGTTTGGTGATGTTAATGGTAGCACTTGGTGACCTTAAAGGTTTTTTCCAATCTGAACAATTCTGGGACTCCATGAACATCAGTGGTGTTTGAGGAAGAGACCCTGTCCAAAACCAAAACAACAGAGCCCAAAGACAGAGTCAGTTCTGGGGCTCTCATTAGACAGCTTTTGTCAGAGGACATAAGGGAAACATTTGCTTTCCTTGTGTATCTGTTGATAAAATACAAGCAGGAGAAAGACGAAGCAAGGGAACGTACAAGTCCTGCTGCCCTGCCACGTTCTCCTTTTGAGAAAGCAGTGATGCTTAGCCAGGATGAAGGTGCTCACTGGGAACACTGAGCCAGTGAAAAGCCATTTTATGTTGGAATTAGGCTTAGAAATCTTCATGAGATGCAGTAGGCACCGTGCAGACACGTGAATTAATATTAAAGCAGTCTATCCTGTTTTCTCAGCTTATTCTGGAAATGGAATGTGCTTAATAATGAATTGTCCAACTGGCCAGGCAAGCAGTGACACAGAACCAAAAGTATTTTATTTGTCTGTGGCTCTGAATTTTTAATGAAAACTCGACTCTGTCTCCTATGTGGAACACAGTGCCTGAGGACTTGCATCGGAATGATATTTTTCACTGAGTTTCATACTTCTGTGGAGGAGAATGCTATGAATACCTGATGATTAAGTCACTTTGTATCTTGCCATACAAGACTGTAAGAGTATAAATTATTCAAGTTTAGTGGGTGTTGAGACTTCTGCATCGGTTGTGCTCTGAATATAGAAACTGGGAGGCTTATTCAGCAAAGAGCATATTTGAAACAACTGTTGGCAACTTGGAGAAATCTTGTTTTTAAAGAGAATGAGAGGGTGTGACTAGTAAAAAAACAACTGAATGAGCACGTGGCCTTTAACAAAAGGTGTTTTCGTTGTGCAGCACTTCACTAGCAGTGACAAAATCCCGGTGTTAACGTGGGATTTTGAGCCACCCTCCGAGATCTTTAAACACATTTTGGGGAAAAGTATTTATAGTTATAAACCAGATTCTGTCACTTTCCCTTGATGTTGTCAATATCTTTAGGTGTCAGAGAGCTTCAGTGGAGGTGAACAGAGGCTGGTGGTGAGGGAAGCCTGGTCTGGCACTTGTGCAGAGGATGGCACAAGGCCTTGTTTCCCAGTCAGCTCAGTCAAGCTGAAGGGGGCATCCCTCTCCTGTGTGTGTGCTTTTTTCCCTGCTCACTTAGAAAACAACACCAAAATGCGTGAGGTTTATTCCTCCAGGAGTTACACTCGGATCATACAGAGATTAGGGAGTTCTAGGTGCAGATTGAGGGTAGCTGTTGTTCAGTGCAGAAAGCTGCTTTGTCTGCCCTGGTACGTGAGGATCTCATTCAAAATAGGTTATTGGATTGGGGTGTCCGTTGCAAGACCCAGGTTTCACAGAAGGATATGAGTGGAAGGATATTAAATTTTGCTGTTTATTGCAAGGTTGGGGTTCCTGTGACATGAACAGACTTCTTCAGCTTCCATGCATGCAATGGTTTCTGTTTGTATGAGAATTTCTGATGGAACAATGACTTTCTTGTGCCTTTGTTCTTGAACTGCTCTCTGTTTTAGTGCTATATTTGCATGGCTGCAAATGGAGAATACATGAAGAAATTAAGTGTCCACAGAGAGACTGATTTATTTTTTACCACAGACTGGCTTCTTTTCTAAACTGGTCTCTGTGGCCAAGTGCCTGGTCTGGCTTTTCAGTCCTGCTGTTAGAGCTGTACAACTCAGCCATTTGATTCCCATTTCCTCCTTCCAGCGCTGTGTGCTGGCTTTCCTGCAGTTAGTCTGTTCTGTGTGCTGCAGACGTGTGCTGTACACAGCCATGATAATGCAGCAGTAAACACATCCTCTATAGGGTGGAAATTGATATTTTAATTAATCTGGCATTGCAGTCCGTGTGTTTAAAAATAAAAAGGTCATGCAGTTTTAGTTACTTGTGCTCCTTCTGGCTCTGCCAGCAGTAACTATAGCTATTCCCCCATCCACACGGCCCTGTAGTCCTCCTTGTCATTTTCTAGCAGGAATCAGCTTCCTAATCTCTTGGCTTGTGCTGTTGGTAGCAGCAGAAATTCTTGTAAACTACCAGTGGGCACATTTGTCGCCATTTCAGGAGTCATGTGATGCCTTCTTCCTTGGAAGTTTGTGGTTTTGCTCCTTTCCTCAGATGCTGAGGATTAAAGTTGTGTACTTACTCTTTTTTAAAACTTCTGCTCGCGTGTTTTATAAAGCACAGCTTTTAAGGCATTCAAGAAAACTGGCACACTGGGGACCAGTATAAACAGTGACTCCTCCAGCAGTGGCTTGGACTGTCCCTGTGATGAATGAATTATTGTTTGATCAGTTTTCCCTGGGGGAAGCACTCCCCGTTTTGTGTTGCATTGTGCCAGAGCTGATCCAGGTTAGGTGGGAGATGCTGCAAGGCAGACACAGCGTGCTCCTGGCAGAGCAGCCCGCATGGGTCCATGTGGCCCCTCAGAGTGCCCAGGGTGTGTGGGGAGGCTGAGCTGCGGGGATCACTCTGGGTTGCTGAGTGTGGGGCAGGAGGGGCCCGTGGTTGCAGAGTGTCTGGAGATGGAGCTGAGCATCACCTTCCCCTGGCTCAGTCTGGGGCAGGAGGGACGAGCCAGCCTGACATGGGCACTGTGACCTCTGGGTGCCTGCAGAGGGGTGAACTCACCTGACTCTGAGTCTGCAGCCTCAGTACCTGGGCAGGTACAGCAGCACCTATCTGGACGCGCACTCCAGGACACATTTTCTGAGAATTTGGGACCCGCTTATTGATTGGTTTTGAGTTGCACATCCCCTGGGTAAGGAATTTATCAGACAACTGCTCTCCTCAAGGGCCTGAGATCCCTTGCTAGCACACCAGTTCTCAGAGCTGCCTTTTGCTGCCGAGATATGAGTGCTTTGGTGGAGTCATTTTCCATCAAGGCTTTTGTTGCTGCTCACTGCACAAGAGGGTTGTATCTTACTGATATTTTTCCCAGTGAACATCTCAATGAGTAAAAGCGTAATTTGGCAGACATCTGCCAGCTCACAGAAAGGATCTGTTTACAAGTAAAGAAAAGTTATTTGTTGACATGGTAATTTTGCAGTATAATACATACTGCAGCCTCAGAGAGCTGCAAGCTATCACGCGTTTAAAAGTAGGAAGGCAGAGAGTGTATGGATTGCTGTGGGAAATGCACTTGAAATCAGTTATTTGACATTGAAAACTAAATTAAAATGTCTGGTTTTTACAGAGTCTAGAGACTGCAGTAAAGCAACAGAAGAATCTCACAAGGAGGGATCTGGCTCTTGTCACACCAGCTTTGGCTGGGAAAACAGGGAGAGGTGCTAGCAAAGCTTGTTCCTCATGCTTGTGGCTGGTGGTGTTCAATGTGAAAATCACTTTCTCCCGTCTTCTTTGCCTCTTCTACTTTTCAAATGCCCTTACAGTCGATGGATTTTCTTCATTCCCTTCGGCCCTCCTGTGCAGCCAGGGCACTGCTCTGTGTGACACCCTGCCATGCCCGGGTACAGGGGGCTCTGTGTGTGACACCGTGCTTTGCCCAGGTACAGGGGTGGCACAGGTCACTCTGCTCTGTGTGTGACACCGTGCCATGCCCAGGTACAGGAGGCTCTGTGTGTGACACTGTGCCATACCCAGGTACAGGAGGCTCTGTGTGTGACACTGTGCCATACCCAGGTACAGGGGGCTCTGTGTGTGACACTGTGCCATACCCAGGTACAGGGGTGGCACAGGTCACTCTGTTCTGTGTGTGACACTGCCATACCCAGGTACAGGGGTGGCATAGTTCCCTCCTCTCTCTGCTCTGTGTGGGGTCACTGTGAGGTTTGGTCCTGACCCCCTGCACTTGTGACAGGAAGCTTGCCCAGGACACAAATCACAAGAAGCTTTTCAAGGACAGAGTTTCTGCTCTGAAAAGCTGTTCAGATGGGCAGTGGCTGTTCTCTCCTCCATGTGCTCCCCTCTGAGCCTGGAGCTGGGTTGGCACTGCTGGGGTTTGGCACGGCCGGATTTGGCACGGCTGGGTCAGTCCAGCTCCGTGATCAGGTTCTTCAGCCAGGGATCACTGTGACATAATGACCTCTGTCAGGAGCCTGCAGAATGTGCCCCGTGGAGGAGTTAATAGGAAGATCAGAACTCTCTTCTGTGAGATTAGAGCGAGGTAATTTGCATGACACCGCATCTGTAAACATATGTTAATTACAGAACGCCTGATCGCAGATGGCTAAATTTAATTACCCAATAATAAAGACGCACATCCCCTTTACTCTTGTTTCGGAGCAGGTAAACACAGAGGAAGAAATAGTTTCAGAGAGATCTCTGAGTGATCCAATTAAAACTGGTAATTTATTTGTAGGTCTGATTAAGTGACACGTAAAATTCTTTGAGATTCTGAAATGTTTCAGCTTGGCAGCAGGAACAGTTTGGTTTTATAATGAAACTGCTCTTTCTTCTTTGTGGGCCTTTATTCAGAGATGAGATAAAAACTGATCAAATAATTGCATGCTTGATAAAAGTAGGTTTTACTTTTCCACTGAGAAAATAAACTGCTTGAGGGGAAAAGTGTACAACATTTAAAGTTATTAATGTAATTGAATTTGCATGATGAATTCTTGTTCTGTGTATTGCTCCATGACAAGATGTTTTCAAACATTCCGTAAATAAAACTTTAAGGGAATTGGCCATTTTCAGTAAGTTTTTATTCTGTAACTGAATCAGTTTCATTCTGGATGTCTGTATATATATTCTGTCGATATTACAATGTATTTATATTTTTTCCTTTTCTAGTGTTTTTTTATGGTGGAATTCTGCACATGCAAATTATTTTAAAACACAGGAAATGTAAAGACTAGAAAAGTTTTGAAATTTTTGCATAGATTAATCACCTGCTTTGAATGACTTAGTTTTATGACTTTGAAAATGTATTTTTTTTTCAATATTGGGGAATCGCTGAGCAAAACAACAAGAAAAGATGGCTGATAATTTTTCAAAAAGAAAGCTTAAATTACAATATTTCTACAAGTTTGAAAGAAAATTCAAACCAATCTCAGACTCTGGTGACAGCTCTTACTCAATTTTTTTCCACAGATTTTACTTTTCACATTTATTCTGTGAGAACTTTGCATAATGGATTTTACTAGAAATTAATTGGAAATTAGGTAATAGACTTGTGACTTCTGATGAGGGGTGTGTAAAGTAGGGCGTGATTTATGTGTCTGAGATGTTATTTTCATTTTAGTTCTTCTATGCAGAACTACCTTTAGGAGAGATTGAATAGTTTGGAAGGAATAAGAGGAAGTGATTTCGTGTCATGATTTCATCAGCTGCTTTTCCCCTGCTCACTGTTGGTAACACAGCATTTTGTGCTGCACCTGTTGAACTGGGATATTTTTCTCCTCCTGGAACTTTTTGCCCTAGGTTTCACTCCTGTTCATGCCCAAATGCTGAAAGCACAGACTCTGTTGGAAGTTTTCATTTGAGGCTAATTTTTCAAAAACTAATCCCCTGAAGTCCATTTACGAGCCAGCAGCAATGTCCTGGTAGAGTCCAGCAATTATTCACAGCAAGAGAAAGTTAATGTAACAAATATAATAGTCATGGTCTGCTTTAACTCCCCCTGTAATTCATTTATGGTGTAGCTCATGTGAGATAGATCAGTGTCATTTATTAATAATCTAAGTATTGGAGCAGGATTAAGTGTATTTTTAGGCACTACTCAGTCTTGTTAGAATTTTTCCTGGGCTTGTCTGGACAGAAATACATACACACCCTTGAGTTTACTTGCTTGTAAATACGTCTTGTGATGTAAATGTGTCTGAAATGCTTAGAAATCCCCCAAAAGCGTGTGAATACTGTTCATCCCACAAGGAGATGCCAGGGCAGGGTGGGATGGGGACAGTGCTGCTGGGTTCTGGCTGTGCAACAGACCCCATGAGCTGGTGGCTTTCTGTGGCACAGGAGACACGGTGTAGGTGTCCAGGGCAGTGGGTTTGGGTGCAGGAGGTGTCCAGGGCAGTGGGTTTGGGTGCAGGAGGTGTCCAGGGCAGTGGGTTTGGGTGCAGGAGGTGTCCTGGGGAGGGGGTTTGTGGCAGGGAGGAAAGGCCAGGCTGCCAGGCAGGAGGGAGCGTTGTCATTTGTGCCACCACACACTGCTGCCCTGGGAGTGAGGCACTGACAAAAGTCCCCAGGCTCAGCTGTGGGGCACTCACAGAATCCAGATTTCAGATTCTCCCTCTTGGTGTGCTCAAGATGCTCTCAGAAACGCCCTGGTGCTCTCAGGAACACGCTTGGTGCTCTGCTCTCCCCTTGGCATTCAGCACTTCCACCCCTGCAGCTTTTCCTGCACTGCCAGGAAAGCATTGCTGTGCTGCTGCAGGAGATTTGGTTTTGCCCTGAAAGTGTCCAAAACGATCTGTTCACAATCACACCTGGTCAGGCTTTGGCTGCCGAGGACGCTGGGAGGTTCTGGAGCCTGAGCTCACTTTTGAAAGGAGCATGACTGTAATTGTAGGGGTGCCTGTCTGGGGGCTGCAGGCAGGATGGCAGTGCTTAAGGCAGGGCAGATTTGGGCTCCTTTTCTCCATGTGGCGATTCAGAAAGGCTTGGTTGCTTTCTCTAGAGCCATTCTCAACTACCAGGGTTGGAAATGGTGGTGATGCAGTCTGGCAGCTGTGTCAGCTCTGGAGCACACCCCCAGGTTCAGGGGCTGTGTGATTCCTGCAGGGGCTGCTCTGGGCTCAGGGGTGCCAGCCCAGCACTGAAAATGCCTCTGCCCCTCGTGGCACTAAACCTTCCCCAGCCCATTACTGCAGGCACTTGGAAATTAAAAACTGGAGAAATGTGTTCTGTCAGCATACCAAAGCCATCTTTTGATGAGTTTGAGGGGATGTCTCATTTCAAGGAGATGTTGTTATGTTCAGACCCATGCCCGCCGTGGAGCCTGATTTGCAAACTGGCAAGAATGAAGCTATTTTAATTCTTCCTTTGCTTTCAAAGCTCACAGCACCTCTTCCCTTGGAATTGTTTTTCCACACTTTATTTCAGTCCTGAGAAGCCTGAAACAGATGATGTTGGCAAGGAGAATATTCTGCTCCGTCAAGTATTATAACCTTATTTTGGTATCAGCGAGTCATCTTGAGGAGGAGGCTAAAATTAATCCTAGCACTATTTCGTCCGGCGTCTTCATCTGGAAACTCAAAGCCAATGCAAATTGCAGAGGGGAGGTCACATGGAGATATCAGATGATTACAAGCTGTTTCTCTTGGGTGCCTTCTCAGCTCTTCAGAATATATCAGGAAACTGCATGATGAATCCAAACAAAAGCAGGCATACGCTTTGCTCTGTGCTCCAGAGGGTCTGTCAGGCTTGTAGTTTATGACTTTTGAAAAAGCTGGGGAGTGGGGGGTGTATCTTTACAGGCAGCTGGCATCAGTACAGGAGTGTCATTACAAAACCTGTCACCATCTCTGCAGCAGGTGATAACAGGGCTGGTGCTCCTGAGTTCCTGAGGAGTGATCAGCGAGTTTCATATGCTCGTGCTGCTCCAGCCAGGTGGGAGTTAACTGAGTGTTTCTTGGGCTGACCTGGATGAAATGGTTTTAGTAGGTGTGTTTGTGCCAGACTGAAATTCAGGGGTTGGCTTTCAGGGGAAGAGATGCTGTGTGAGGAAATGCCACATTTGGCAAACACGAGAGGAGATTGTGATCTCTCTTTCCCCTGGAAATGCACAGAACAGGCAGCAGCCATGAGCTCGGGCGTGCTTCAGGCTGTGTGTGTGCTCAGACCAGGCTCTTGCAGCATTCCTGAGCATCCTCCTGTGGACACCACGGCTCCCGAGTGCAGCAGGGTCCTTTCAGAGCAGGCTCTGAGCACCTCAGGAGGAGGATGTGGGTGAGGGGGACGGCAGAGGGTTTGGTGAGGTAGGGGCTGGCATTATTTCAGGGAAGTATTTAAACATATGTCCAGCTTGGCACGTGAGACTGTGCAGTTGCTTAAAATAACATAAGAGGGCAGACTTCTTTCCTTTTTTTAATATTTTTTTCTTTTTACATGGAACTGCAACCTCTGGGGCTTGTGATCAGGAGCAGGGAGGCAGAAATGCAGCTGTGGCACTCACACCACTGGGGAGTGATTGGAAGCTTTGCCTGCAGTCAGGAGCTGCTGCTGGCATTGCTTTCCTGGGCACGTTGTGCCACTACTGGCCAGAACAAACCTGGCAGCTTTGGCAGCTCCTGAAGCTGGCTCTTCCCAGGCACTTCTGGAGCAGGACTTTGGAGAAGCTGGATGAGAAGGTGGCTGTGAGCTGCAGGGTGTTCGGAGGTGCTTTAGGCTGTGTGTGGAGCAGATCGCAGTGGCTGGGGGGATCCCTGGGGAATTTCTGCTTTTCCCAGCACTCACAGTGATCAGCACCCAGCAGGAAACCTGGCACGGTGCTGATGTTCCCAAGGGATTCCTCCTGGAGGATTTTCGTACCCTGGGATTGCCAAGGCAGGCTGAGAACTGTTGAGTAGAAAGGCTCAAGTGAAGCTGACCTTTCATGCCCTTGGAATGCTCAGTAACACAGAAATGGGTGATCTTGAAAATAATTTTTATACAGGAAAAAATGAAATAATGCTGTATTGAAAAAAAATGGGTTTCTCAAAGGCAGAAATTTTGGTAACAGTTTCCAGTCTCTCCAGTTCAGTAGTGATGAGAATCACAAGCTGGTAGGAGGAGGGGGATGAAAAAGCAGAGTTAATGATGAATTATTGGGGGCTGTTAAGCTCCAGAGGCATTTCCAGCAGTGCTGGTTGTCTGTGTGCTGACAGAGGTACAGAAAGATTGGGGCAGGGTTGTTTTGTTCCTGCACAGATTTGCTCACGGTTGACGGCAGTGGGAAACTGAAGTGACGTGGCTGAGTGCAGAATGCTCAGCATGTCCCTGTGGCAGAGGCATTTTTAGTAAGACTGACCAGGTAGTGTTCCAGTTCAGACACCTGGCTAGAGACCAGCCAGCTCCTCAGGTGTTAAATCCTTTCCAAAATCTCCCCAGTAACTTTGAGTTCAGAGCAGCAGGCCTGGCTCTGGTACCTGAGCTTTCAGCCTTCTGATAAACTGCAGCATGGTGCTGTCAGCATCCTCAGGCCAAAAATACTGTTCTGTCTAGGGACCTAAAGTACTTTGTTGTGGTTTTTATAGATCTTGTTGGTTTTGTTTTTTGTTGTGGCTTTGTGTTTTTTGCCTTCCTTTCAAATGAGAAAGCAAGCTGCTGTGATTCAGATAAATGCATCACCTGGGTTAATTGCTTGGTGTGGAAATGCACGTGTTTGCGTGTTTCTGTTCATTTGAGGTGAATGGGAGAGCTACAGTCTTGTCAGGTGTACTTTGAGGTAAATGTGTATTTTAACTGCAACAGCTAGGAACAGCATGTCAAAAGATTAGTAAATATACTGAGCAGAAATAGCATAATTCCTCCAGAGATCTCAGAACACACTGTCAAGGTGTTATTTCATTGCTTCCTATCTAAACAGGAGCGAGATGCAAAATTGTACTGATAGCTGTGGCAGGAGTAGGATCTGAGACACCTCTGCTGCTCATCTGCTTCTTTTACAGCTCCAGGAAACCCTGAAGGGATGAACTGAAAGCCTGCAGGAAACTCGATGTAGACAGAAAACTCTCATGGATGTTCTACATCTAGGACAGGGCAGGGACCAATGCACTGTTCTAAATTCTCGTGGAACTGGTGAAGACCCCTGTGACCAGGGCTGTAGCTGTCTGTAATCCAGAGGACATGTTCAGATGTCCTGGTTAGATGGTGTTTCTAGGAGCTGTCTTTGTCTTCTGTTTGTGGAACAATACCATTTTCTGTTCTCAGTAGTTTGCTGAAGTGAACCCATGTTCCCTCCAAAGGCAGAATTCAGTACCTGAGCACAGCTGAGTGCTGCAGTGCTGCAGCAGTGCAGTGCAAGGCACAAATAAGTTGTCGACTCGGTGGCTAAGTGGCAGATATTGTCATTATTGAGTGGGTCCTTAACTGTTTGTGGCTCTTCAGGACTGGGTTTGGTTGCGTTCTAGGCTTGTTTCCTCTTTTGCACCACTTAATCTTCCAGAGAGGTTTTTCTGTCTGGGATGATTTCCTTTGACAGCGGTGTGCTGAGCAGCAGCGTGGTGATTTGTTGATTTGTGGTTGGTGGGGTTTTTTTGTGTTTTTTTTTTTTTTTTTTTTTGCATAGGCTCAGGAAACAGAAGAGAAGGAGGAGAAATGGGGATTTGAAATCTTTCATTTTAATTGAGCCATTGTGAATTTAGGATCTGGGGCAGAGTGTTAAAAAGAATTAATCATTAATGAACCAATAAAGAGTATTAAAAGACAAATTGGCTGAACCTTACTGGCCTTTTTCATTTCCTTCTATGGAAACAAAGTCTAGAGTGCCAGATGATAAATAGCTCCAGTCCAGCTATTCTTGCAGGATTAACTTTCTAAAATCACAAATAATGAAAGCATTCGCTTTTAGTGCGTTAACCGAATCAAAGCCTTTCCTCTTGTGCCTGGTTTATTATGCAGAGGCAGCCTTGAATAAACATCTGCCGTCAGAGCAGCCTGCTAATTCCTTTTTCTGCTTCCTCTCCTGCCGTGCTTCCCAGAAGTGGATCAGTGGGCAGTATCCTCTGCAGGAGTTCCTGTCCCAGCTCAGGTACCTCCAGCCGTCCCCAGCCAGGGGGATTTGATGTTTGACCCTCTCTCTGTGCCTGGCAGTGTCTGTGCCAGCGTGCCCGGCCCTCCCTGCAGGGCAGGCGGCCCTGTCCCCACACCAGAGCTGTGCCAGCTCGGGGGCCCAGCACCCAGAGGGGCTTTGGGCAGGGCTGTTGGCCTGGGAGAGCAGCAGGCATTGCTGCAGGACCCCCAGAACAGGGCTGAGGAGTAGTGGGGCCTCCCCGAGCAGCTGGGCAGGATCTCCGCTGCTGGACCCTGCTCTCAGCAGCAGCTGGGGAACACTGCCTGCTCCCGTGACCACGAGGGAGTTGTGACTTCAGGTGTGCAAATCAGAGAAGAGAAACCAAAGTGATTGTACTGCTTTAATCTTGAGAATTGACATTACATTAACTGAGACTGAATTCATCAAAATGTTTCAGTGACAATTCAAGGATTGAATGCATTCCGCATTTATTTGAAATTTTCACTTTTGATACTGTGAGAATTTTAAATTCCATTCTTGGCAATGCCTGAAGCTGCAGCAATGTGTTTAAATGTTTAGTCCTGTGAATTAGCTGTTGAGTTTTCTGCAGTAAAATGGAGGGGAAGCTGCAGTTGAAAGGAGAAGTGGGTCCAGTGCCCAAACTGAAGGTCGTGAAGGCTCTCCTGGTAATCAGCGAATTTGGATTGACTTTGAGTTGCTCAGGAAGGTTATAGGAATATTCCTCGTCTGTTTGTGTCTGAGAAGAGCCCCCAAGGGGTGCTTTTCCCTAGCAGAGGGTGCAGGATTTTGGTGGGGTGGAGGTGCATGGGGCACTCAGAGCAGCTCCTGGAGCTCACACGCCCCAGACTGAACTCAGAGGCAACTGATATTTTAAACATGACAAATGTGAATTCTCTGTGGGTCGTTCAAGCATCGCAGATGTGGGAAGCTCATAAATATCTATCTCAGAGCATCGTTTGATTGAAAGAACAGGTTTGAATTCGTGCTGGTTTGCCTTGTACCAGCAAAACTGGGGGGAAAAACAACACAGGTTGTAGCTGTCTTTCTCCTCTTCCTCCTCCTCCCAGCCCACATGAGCTCCAGCAGGATTCCCAGATGGAGTCTGATGCATTTCCCCTCCTCTGAGAAAAGACAAAATAGCTCTTTTCTTCCCTTACACCCTAGAAATTTTCCATCATTGCCTCCAGGAATGTGGATGCTGTTGTGTCCCACTGAGGAACAGGACAGTTCCACTGCTGTGATAAATCAGTGCCTCTGTGCCAGTGGAAGCAGTTGGTGAATGAGGAATGTTTTGCGTGTTGCTGTTTTGCTTTCTGCCTCTCTCTGGAAAGGTGTCGATGCTGGTCCTTGAGGAGGCTGGCTGGGTGCTGTGCAGAGCCGTGCTCTGAGCTCATGGAGCCACAGGTGCTCGTGATCCCTGCGTCTGCCACACGTCATGTGCTGCCCAGCAAAGGGCACTGGGCTTCCCTGCCCCGGCCTGGGGAACACACGGGGCTCCAAGGAACCTGCTCTGCTCGGGTGGAGCCCGAGTTCTCTGAGGGCAGACCTGCTCAGGTGGAGCCCTGAGGGTGAGCCTGATCAGTTGGAGAGCCATTGGAAAAACTGAAAGGGCTCAGTGAAACACTCACTGGTTTGCAGTGATGCATATCAGAGCGAATCAGCAGATCCTGCTATTCCTCCCAGTTCTGTGCTCTCATCAAGGGGAGGAAATGTGTTTAAGGGCAAATAGGATCGAGCTTTTATGGCAGGACTTGATCCTTTGCCTTCTGAGGGTGCACATGAGACATGGCAGATCTGGCAGTGGGAGCAAGCTGGAACCAAAATAAGCTTCTGAATGGTGCTCATTATTCTTGTTGAAAGAAAGAAAGGCAGCAGACACAGGCCTACAAGTTGAAATTGCATTTACTGTTACTTTACAAATGTGTGTTAATCCTTCCCTGTGCAGCCTTTCACACATCCAGATGATAAACTGAGCTCGAAGCCTTCATCATGATAATGATAGTGATGCCAGCATGGAGAGGGGAGAATGACCGAATGACCCTGTTAGAATAGTGCCTGTTACTTGTAGGACTTTGGTGAAATGTAATGATCGAGTGTCAGTAACTGGGAACAGAATACATTCTGCAAATCTCTGTGGTTTAGATCGTGTGGCCTCCTGGGAGAGGAGGTGCACTGTGTGCTTGTGTGTGTAACATGTCTTTGATGCTGCTATATCTGGTGTGTAAAGAAAAAGGAAAAAAGCTTGTTCTCATGTGTCCCAAAAGCGTGGAAGGCGTTTTAAAGTGATGCTGTGGTATAAGGCAGAGACTGAAAAAAGATTCTGCACTCACAGTTGTGGCTGCTACCGGGAAGCGTTAGTGGGGATTTATGCAGTGTGTCTGGAAAGCCAGGAGCCTGGAGAGACGGAGGGAGGCTTCTCTGGGAAGAGCAGCTTCCTGTCGGGAATCTGGAGAGTGGTGGGCACGTGCCACACCAGCAAACACAACTGTACCTGCTCTGCTCGAAGCTGCAGCACGGCCCGTGGAGAGCTGGCTGGTGAAGGTCTCCTCAGCACCCTTGGGGCTGTTGGGACATGATTCATTTGGATTTAATTCAAGAGAGAGAGTAACAAGGGATTTGGAGGTCAGTGCATCTGGTTCTCCAAGTTCTTCGCAGGAGATCGAGCAGGGATAAACCAGCAGGAAGGAGGCTGGAGTGTTGGGAGCAGCAGTGCTTGGCAGTGGAGTATCTTCACTGAGCCCTTCTCCACAGGCTCATCCCTTTGCTCCCAGATCGATTGTGTCTCTTGAGTTTGTGCTGCCCACATCTTCCCCAGCCTGCGCAGAACAGGAGGATAAGCCTGTGCTCTGCTGGCACCTTCCCCATGCAGGGCAGGAGGGCTCAGGGGCACAGGGAGTGAGTTTGGGGTGTCCCTTGTGAACAGGTACAGCTGTGGTGTCTGTGTGGGGCCAGGGAAGCTCAGCAGTGTGCAGGGGTTACCTGGGCTCAGGGAGTGAGTTTGGGGTGTCCCTTGTGAACAGGTACAGCTGTGGTGTCTGTTTGAGGCTGGGAAGCTCAGCAGTGTGCAGGGATTAACTGGAGAGCAGTGCAAGCAGAGGGAACAGCTGAGCCAAGGTGAGCTCAGGAGAGAGGTGAGCCTTGCCTTTTGGCTGGGGCTGGAAATGTGCGCAGAGATTACACTTGAGTGGTTTCCGGAGATTTGCTTTTGTTTTGTAACCGTTCTGAGGAGAGCTCAGCAAGCTCTGAGGAAATGAGCTCGAGCTCTGGGAGGTTTGTTTCCTCCCTGGCTGGCAGAGCTGGTGTCACACACGGGCACCGCTCTGTCACCTGAGTGCCCGCAGCGGGCACTGCTCCCCAGAGAATGGCACAGAAAACGTCCCACTCCTCATGCCTGAAGGCACAGAGAGGATTTCTGTGTGATTTCTGTGTGCCTGGCCAAAGCAGGGTTTGGTCTAAGTGTAATTTTTCCTGCCTATTGCTCTGGTGTTACTGTGGATGGAGGCTGCATTGTGTCAGCTCTCAGCCAAGAGAGGATTTGGCATCATGTGGGCAAGTGCCTTTGTTCAAAGGATTGCAGTTTGCATATTCAACTAAAAGAATCTTCCTTTTATTTGGATGAGATCAGTGAAAACTTCTTGGATTGCCTTTTAAAAATCTTTTTTTTGAAAGGAACTTGTCAAGCTACCAGGGGAAAAAAAACAGCAGGTAGAGCATGCAACAAAATATAAAGAAGAAAAAAATAACTTCAAAAGCTGCATGTGAAAATTTCAGTCTTTGAGCATCTTTTTCATTATTTATGTGTCAGGAAGTCTTTTTTTTTTTTTCTTTTTTTTTTTGTTCATCTTCTCTCTCTCCTCTTTTCTCCACTGGATCTGTGGGGAAAAAAGATAAAAACTTGTTTCTGAAGAGTAAATTTTTAATTATGCTCCTTTTTGAACTCCGCATAACAGATCACAAAATAAAACTAAGAAAACAACGAAATAGGGAGGGGGGTCCCACATCTTGTGGCTGGGAGATGGACAGAATTGACTGTCTCTGGTAGTAACTAAGAGATGAAAACATTGATGACATTTCTGCAGAAGTGTTTAACATTGTACAGGGCAGCAGTCAGGCCCGCAGTGAGCTGAGCCAGGGCTTGGGGCCGTCACTTAGAGGCTGTGTCCCCCTCTGAGGGCTCCGTGGTGCCTTTTCCAGACACGTGTGCAGCATCTGTTCCCTTTTCCTTGGGCTGGGAATGGCCCTGAGCCTTCCCTCCACCTGCAGGTGAGCTGAGGGCACCACCACAAAAAGAATGAAATCCCTCTCACTAGGAAACAAAGGTTGTGAGATTATTTTAAAATTTGTTATGTCTAATTCAGCTATTTTTATTTAAAAAGAAATAAACCAACCAAATATCTCGACAGTTCTGAAATGGGATTGTTTTGTTTCAGTGCATGGAGCAAACAGAAACACTCTCAGCAATCAGTTTGATATTAAACTGTTCCCTACTGTGGCATAATTTTCTTTGCTGCAGTTCAGGGAATTAAGGCATGCCCAGGGGAGGGTTTGAGGAGTGGGAAGGGCAGTTTGAGATTTCTGCAATGCTCTGAAGCCAGGTAAATCTGTGGTTTGGTACAGCAAAAGGTGTGTGCACTGGCACAGCTGGAGCTGCATGGCTCGAACTTGTCACTCAGTGATTGGTGGATGGCAGTGAGAAAACAGTGTGATCCAGTGGGAATTGTTTCATTCCCAAGAGTCCTACACTTGTGGGAAAGTGTTCCAGTGTAGCAGATAATAATTCACTTCATTGCCTTCCCTGAACAGTCAAATCTGAGGAAATCTCTGTAGCTGAAAAGTTAGAATTCTGTTTTCTTTCAGGAAAAGCATGGTTATTCCTCCCCCAGTCTTTTATTTGACAAAACTTGCGAGCTCCAGTGTGTAGATACTTAAAATTTCTCTTTCATTTCTAGAAATTGTCTCCTGGCCATGCCTGCTGCTCTGATTCCTGAAGGACTTGTTACTTTTGGTAATTGGCATGTGGTATAGCTTGCAGCATCCCTAGAACAGGTGTAGAAGAAACACTTTTGTTTCCTTGTTCTGTTTGTGTCAGGATTAAGGAGCTTCAGGACTGTTTGGATTTTTATTTAGCTCTTGCAGTGAATGCTGGAAATTTCCTGCTGCCAGGCACCTGTGTGTATGGGTTTGCTGCTGGGATGATCACTCACTGCTGAGTACTGCTGAATGCTGTGTGGTCCTTCAGTGTCGTGTGTGACATGCACAGAGAGAACTGTCATCGTGTCTGGACTTGTTTTTGTTTTTAAGACATTCTTTCAAAGCCTTTCATTAGCTATCCCTTCTCCTTCATACTCTTAGATTTCTTGAATCCTCTTTTGTGACTGAAGACTCAGTTCCAGCACTGAGAGCTCGTTTGGCAGGTGAGGGTGGGAGCACCCTGGAAATGCCCTGAGCAGTGCTCGGGGCTGAGTCACAGACCTGGCTGCTGGTGGTGCAAACTGCTGGCAGCACAGGTTTTTGGGTTGTAAACCTCACATTCCGTCAGTGGCTGAGTGGTTTGTGTCTTAGTCAGGTGTACCCACTTCTTCCCAAAACACTCAGAAGGGAAGATGAGCTCTGAAGAGATGCATTAACATTCTCTTCTCTTGTTTTGGTTCCAAAGGGTATCGCTGCTCGTCGTGTCCTATTTCGCCAGGCATCAAATGCTTCAAAAGATGATTTTAATTCATTTCAGTTTTGCTGCTGCACTTTTGACACTTCTTGAGTAATATAGTATGTGACAGGGCTTGAAGTGAAACTTTATTCTATAAATACCCTCCCAGTTTTAGTAAAAGGGCAAACTCCACAGGCAATTGCACTGAGAAGTTTCTGCCTTGTCCCCCACCCTTCTGTCAGCCCAGCACAGAGCTGAGCCATCCTCGCTTTGCAATGTGGATTTCACAGCAGCTCCAGGAGATGAGAACAAATCATGTGAGGAGCTTCACTTCACTGAGGGCTGGGTATTTCTTGTGCCTGTTCTGTTTGAAAACCCACCCCAGGCTTGCCCAGCTGGCAGGGCAGAGGGAGTCAGCGTGGCGCTGGTTCTCTCCCTGTGTTCTATGCTGGTCAGTGTCAGTCGTTCCCTCCTGCCCTCTGTGTTCCTGCAGCCTGGTCCCGTGTCCTTCCTGCACCTGCAGCGTCCCCCTGTGCTCAGCACACGCCTCCAGCTGCTGCCTCACCTCTGTGTGTTATTTACTGCTGCTCTGACCCGCAGCTGGAGTCGTGCTGAACTGTGAAATGATTCCTCCTTTCTTGCACTCACAGCCTGCAATGTGCCACATCTTCGAGACAGTTTCATGCTCCAGATCAAGGAATTTCTGATACTGTGTTTTTGTCTGGAATTTTACTAGGAAAAGATTTCATATTCTCACAGATGGTATCTACCAGACCTCCCCTTTCCTGGGGCAGGGGCAGGCTGTGCATGAGGAGTGGTGCTGCGTGGGTCACGCTGGATACAAGCTCTGTCTGGTCAGCTTTTCTTTCCTGCTGTGGTTTCCTCTAATGCTCTGGGTGCTGCAGCCACCTGCATTTCCTGCAGAGCCAGCGTGCAAAGGGTGCTGTGTGGGATTGCAGCAGGCATTTGTATCCATCAGCAACAAGTGCAGCACAGCCTCCACCTCATCATGCCCTGGGCAGAGAAACCATTCGGAAAAACTGCGTGTAAGGAATAACACATTATTCCTTTCCTCAGCCTGGTTAGTCCATGAAAAATCGATATGACTGATGATAGCCTTAAATGTGAGAGAATCTGAACAGAAAGGAAAATACTTCCTTTAACCATAATAAAACAGAACCCCCTGAGGTTATTTAGAACAACCAGGCAGCTAAAAGGCAGGGCAAAGATGCAGAAAAATCCAGAGCACACAGCTCTTCCCTGGTCTGCAGGACAGTGGGTTTGACTTGCTCTTTATTTAATCTATTACGAGGGAATAGTTTTGGTTTTTTTCTATTTGCTAAATTGCTTTGTGGTCTTTAAGCCAAGATGGGAGGGCACAGAGTCCCCTGTGCCACTGGGCTGTCCCCTGTGCAGGCTGGCGGGGTGTGCAGGTGACACTGCAGGTATGGATGCTCACCTGCTGTGCTCTAAGCACTTGTGTCAGGCTGTCCCTTGCTGCCAGGGGACACCACAGCCCACGCTGCTGTCACACCTCTGGGCTTGGCACCTTGCACTCTCTGGGAACAGGTGGCAGCCTGGTAGTTTCTCTTAGAAGAAAACAGAAGTATTTTAATTATATTTAGTGTTAGTCCTGCATAGCCATGCCAGCATGATTTATATCATTCAGCAGTACGTTCCTCTCTGCTGAATTATGTGTAATTGAGTAGATATGGTCACTCTAAATATTTTATGGGCTTGTGTAATGTAAGACAGAGTGCAGCCTGAAGGGCCAGCAAGAAATCCTGCTGTATGACTTTTATTTCATTTTATTTCAGTAGTTGGTAATGCACTGTAGCTGGGTTTGAAGATCAGGATGAGCTCGTGGTTGGAGGGTAACCTGCTGCCGCAGTCCTTGGCTGGACAGTCAGGTGATGGCAAGGCAGAGAGATGAGCTGGGCACGTGCTGAGGCTGGGCTGATGGGGAATATCCGATATGAGTGCTGCTTCAGAGGGAAAGGGAAAGGCTGGAGCCGGAGAGAGGCTTCGGGACAGGGCAGGGTTGTGTCTTGTGCAAAATACAGACTCACCCAAAGGAGAAGTGTTTGAATGGATAGGGAAGGGTTCCTTGGCCAGCAGGGTCCTTTGCTGTTGTTTCACCTGTCGGATTTTGTTTCTGCTGCATGGTCCTCTGTCTCCTGTCCCTGTTTATGGCAAAGAGGTGGGAACAGAGCTGCAGTTTAGCCCTGGGTGCAGCTGGGCCACGTGGTGTTACTGCAATTGGCAAATGCTTGGTGTAAAAAGGGAGTCACACTTCTGTATGTGGCCATTGTGTTCTAGATCATCTCCTCGAAATCAGCAATTCTTAACTGGCCTGCTGGCTCGGTGAGGTGCTGAATACTTTGGCAATCCAAAATGCTCAGCAGCTCTGCAGGCTCAGACTGAGTGACACAGTGCAGGGTCCATAGCTCACCTGATTTTCAGTCATTTGCCTTGTAAAAAAGAAATCTGCCATCTCTGTCAAGTGAGAATATTTGTATTTATTGGCAGGATGGTACTGTTGAAGTCAGATGCCATCCTTGACAGATTTTGGCACTGGTCACGTCATAGGTGCTTTGAGTATGACTGAGTTCAGTGAGATATCCAATAACAGCCTCTCTGAAGGGCAGTGTCCACAACAGCTGCTCGTTTTGCCTGATACAAATTCTCTCACTAGCCTGCATTTCATTTGGAATTGTCTGGCTGAGGATTTCTGATCTCTTCTGGTTTTATCTGCATTGAAGTTTTTAGTTGCTCAGGTAGATTGCTGGAATCTGAAGTGTAAAGCACCGTGTAAATAAAACAGTTGTCCACCCAAAGAGCCTCTGCAGGAGCCGTGTAAACAGCTTATAGTAAAGGTTTTTAGGAAGCTCGGCTGTATCTCAGCTTAAGCTCTATTTTTTTCCTTTTTCCTTTTTTTTAATCTTCTTCCTTTCAGGGCTGTGTGTAACACAGGAGCCTTTTGAGGCTGATGCAGAACCAGACTGTGTCACCTCGTGTCCGCTCTGTTGACAAAAACATGTTATTGTGGGTGACCACAATGGGGCTGGATAGATCCAGGGCTTTGCATCTTGCTTTGACAAAGCAAGAGAAGATCAAACCCTCCACACTTTCAAAGAAACTAAATGCTTCATAGTCTGCTGGAGTTGAAAAATCTGTACTCACAGATCTTTTGGTTATTTGTGAAGCCTTTTCTAGAGGGATAAAACTGATCATAATTTGATACAATTGCAGCCCAATGCTCTTTGTCTTACTTGGAGTGAATGTCCAGATTTTGTTATCGGTTGCTTTGATTTCCCTGAAATCATCAAGGCTGCCTCTCAAGCCCTGAGATGTAATAGCTCTGAACTGTAATTAGAGGGAGGCAGGGGCAGAGAGGAGCAGAAATCAGCAGGAGCTCCTGCAGATCAGGTTCCTCTCTGGCCCTGCTGTGCTGGAGCAGCCTGAACCAAACCCTGAACCCCAGTGGGAAACATCCCTCTGGGGATCCCTGCTGTTCTGTGCTCCCTCAGCAGATCCCTGCTGTCCTGTGCTCCCTCAGCAGATCCCTGCTGTTCTGTGCTTCTCCCTCAGCAGATCCCTGCTGTTCTGTGCTCCCTCAGCAGATCCCTGCTGTTCTGTGCTGCTCCCTCAGCAGATCCCTGCTGTTCTGTGCTCCCTCAGCAGATCCCTGCTGTTCTGTGCTGCTCCCTCAGCAGATCCCTGCTGTTCTGTGCTGCTTTTGATAAGTTCTGTGGGTGAAGGTCCTTTGGATTAGAGCCAAGCAAATGGTGTATTTTGGCTTGAGGACTGTGGAGAAATATTGGAGACAAAGATGGCAGATAGGGGAACTGCATAAATACGAGATTTTTGTGGGCAGGCCTCAACTAAGGAACAGTAACTTTAGGAAGTTATGGAGGGTTGAACAAAATATTTTGCATAGCTTTTTTTTTGTTTTTTGGGGCTGATCCTTAAACAAATGTAATAAACCTCAGAATTACTGCCATTTGAAATCAAAAGACAAAATATCAAATCCTAATCTTGGATTTCACTTGTTAATTTTAATCGGTATTTTTCCTTGAAGAAGTTCATCTCAAAAATATCACCTACTACTTCTGATGCCAGACAGCATATTTTATGAGACATTTGTGTTTTGACAAAGCAAGCTCTGTCATACAATTTGGTTTCGCATATTTTTATACCAACATTTAAATGTTGGGCTTGAACTGCTCAGCTGTAAGAAAATACATTTATAATCTCCTTACAGTCATATATTCTTGCATGCTGAAAGAATTGGTTATAGTAATTTGTAACTCTTCCAGATAATTTTAAATAATACATGGTTTAGAAGAAAAAAGGAACGACAAACAGAAGCTCAGAAAGCAGCTTTTCATCTGATCATGTGAAAGGCAACTGCAGAGCTTCCAGCAGAGCTTGCCAGTGACTGAGTGTTGCTGATGGAAGGATCCCACACTTGGATTTGAAGCATTGGCCAAACGTGCTGTAAAGGTGGCCAAAGGAATGAATTCTCCTTTTAGAGAAAACACCTGTCCCTGCTGTCTCCAGGCCTCTGCTGCTGATTCCTCTTGGCAGCAGAACTGGATAGAACAAGTGGGCTCTATTTTCAACAGTACTTTTGTCACAGCAATAGTCTATTCTTACCTTCCAGATGTAGCTCTTAAAATACTTCTTCTGTCTCTGTGTGCAGGCTGTGCGTGCCTCTCCCAAAGGACTCCAGTGCTTTCATCCTTGGAGCCAGCTCTGCTGAGGGCAGAGGGGTTTTGGTTCAGCAATTTTGGTAATGCGGTTCACAATGACCAGAGCACAGGTTTTGCTGGGAGCTGTGTGTGCTGTAGGCTCGAGCAGGTTCAGGATGACCAGAGCACAGGTTTTGCTGGGAGCTGTGTGTGCTGTAGGCTTGGGGAGGTTCACAATGACCAGAGCCCGGGTTTTGCTGGGAGCTGTGTGTGCTGTAGGTTTGGGGAGGTTCACAATGACCAGAGCACAGGTTTTGCTGGGAGCTGTGTGTGCTGTAGGTTTGGGGAGGTTCACAATGACCAGAGCACAGGTTTTGCTGGGAGCTGTGTGGGCTGTAGGCTCGGGCAGGCAGCAGCATTGGGGGCTGTGTTCTTGCTGAGGCTGTGCTCTGGGGTCCAGCTCTGGAACAGTGGGAAGTGTGATGCTCTGAAATCCTTGCTGCACTGCAAGTCTGGACAAACCACTTGGCTTCCAATGAGTGCTTCGTGCTGACAGCTCTCCTTTTTGAAGCAGCTTTTAGGAAGTTGTGTGCATTTATTTCTCCAGAGACTCCTCTGTGGGAGCAAGTCCTTTGAGCTGTACTGTCTCTGATACAGAACGTGCTGGCAGCTTTGGGATGGTTTGATCTGGACTCTTTCCAAAACCATGTTTCAGGTACAAATACTCATTATTTCAGAAGAAAGCTGTCAAGAGGCTTGTGTTAATTCCTTTGTCTGAACAAATGTTTGTGACAATCACCTCACCCCCAAGATGCACAGATCACAGGTATGGATGCAGCCAAAGCAAGGAGGATAATTTGTTGGAGCAGATGTTCTTGATGTATTTGCAAGGGGCCAAGATATTTTTCATCTCAGAGGCTGACCGAAGATGGCGAGGTCCCAGCTGGAGCTGAGCAGGAAGGACTGAGGATAGAAGAGTTTTCTTGCTTTGTTCATTCTTTTCCAAGCCTCAAATTAAGATCTTAATTCCCTCCTTGGCATGTGTGTGCCATGTGTAATTACCAGAGTGATCAGAACATGGGTAATGCTGCCCAGGCTGTTGGTAACACCTTTTTAAAAGGTGAACGATTTTCAGTGTGTACACTCCTGTGTTATTACATTGGAACATGCAGTCAGGAATTCAGCGTTTTCCTCATGACTCCTGGTGTGTTGAGTCATCACGCAAGCTTCTGTTTGCTCTTTATTATTCATTTATTTCATTACCTTTTTTGAAATTACTTGGAAGAAGGGTATCAAAAGCCTCTAGCTTTTTGATTCAGTATGATCTTCTTTTTCCCTGAAAAATATATTTCTATTTACTAAGCAGCAAGCATCCGCACAGTGCCAGAACTGAGCTGGAAATAGAACAGTGACTTCACCAGCCAGTTTTATAATGGAAAAACTGCAGTTAGCATAGATTTTGCAATGCATGTAGAGCAGTGTGAACAGCTTTGCAGTGACTGAAACTTCATAATTATATCAACATGAGGAACGAGCCAGTATTTAGATGGGGAGTCAGTTCTTTGTTGCTTTCTTCCTGGAAGTCCCAGGGCCATAAGAATTTAACAATCTGTGAATAAATAACTGCTATTTAGCTCATCAGAGATGGTGTTGCAATTCTTACCAACTCCGAGTTTGCTTAAAGCTTCTGGATTTAATAGGAGAACTGCAGTTGCAACTACATAATTGTCTGGATAACTATTATTGCTTGTAATAACATTGCTCACAGTTTAATACTCATGGTGTTATAGAGTATACTTGATTTTTGGGGCAGAGCAGTGACATATAAAAGCACCCTCTTCAGTTAAATTCTAGGAGACGGAAATTTTTTAGAATGTTGGAGGGAGCTATTACATAAGGACAAATATTTACCTAATGTAATCAAACTCCTCTTTAAATCAGAACAATAGTGGGAGTGCAGTTACTATGGTTCTGTATAATTTTGTGCTATATTTGACAGAATTTGGCAGGACTAAAGCCACAGCTGATCATCTGATTTTGAAAGGGAAGAGAAGAATATGTTGGGTTTGCATTCCCAATCTGTCCTCAGGATGATGGCACATGTTCTCTTGGTAGCCCTGAGCAAGGGAACACAATCCCAGAAATATTTATCAGGATCACCCTGCAGGGCTGTGGGGTGAGTGTGATTTTGGATGACCCTGCCTTCAGGTGCCTGCCCTCCTCCTCTGGTTCCAGAGCCCCCCTGGCTCACCTCTGTCCCCATGTCCCCACCCTGGCACCAGCAGCGCTGTGGGTTGTCACCTCCTGCTCTGCTGCAGCCATGGGTCCCACTGAGCTGGCCTGGAGCCACTGGGGATCCCCAGAGAGCTTCCTGGAGCTGGGCAGAGCTGGTGGCTCAAGCATTCTGCCGATCATGCTTGGAAATGCTGAATTGCTGGCCCAGCTGGCACTGGAGCAGGTCCTGTTCCCCTGCACCTTCCTGTGGTGCAGATCAGCTCAAGAGACGGACAGATGGGGACATGGAAATAAGGGTTCATTTGTTGCTTTATGGGGGTTTCTGTTCTTTTTTTGGATTAATCTTTTGCAGTTGGGCTAAATGTGAGTTCTGCTTATCGTTTGAACATGAGTGTGCAGTAATTGGCAGTAGACAATTAGCACAATGACAGTAAATCACCCAGCAGCTTGGGCCATCTGATATGGCACAGAGTCCTTGTGTGCTTCATGAGAAACCTTTCATGGACCATTTCCTGTATCATCAGTTTGGGAAGACCTTAATTCAGAATGGCAGTGGATTCTTTTCTAGCTATTTTTAAAGGTGACATTTACCTTTCTGAAGATCCTCTAGAGGATCGAGATTTAAGCAAGGCTCACCCTAGAGCCACGGGAAGGTAGATCAGGCCCAGGAGCTGAACCTGCCCCACAGGCACAAACCAGGAGGTTGTCAAGGTGGTGCTCAGGAGAAAAGCTTTTCCCTTGTTCTGCTCCCACACAAAAAGCCCTCTTGACAGTCATTGTATGCTTATGACCCGTGCTAAGCAAAGATTCAGTTTAAAATACTGGAATGGTTGGGTCTGGTTCAGCATTTATAATTTTTCTTAAGATTTCAAGGTTTCTGAATATTTTCCAAAACTCACACTTTGTAGGGGCTCTTAAGCAACAAAACCCTGAGGCAGGATCTTGTTTGTAAATACAAACTTTACACTGGACTCCCTCCAGGACTGTTCTCTGTGATCCTTCCTCTCTGTGGGAAGCAGGCTTAAAAAGCAGCAGTGCTTTGATATGAACTCTTCTCAATTGAAGTTTGGGAACCAGTCTGCTCGAGCTGCTAAAAGGAATCAGTGAAATAACTTCATTCAGTTTCCTAATGCCTTTCCCACTGATCTTTCCTAAATGCCAGCTCTTTCAGGAGCATGTGTTAGAGATTTTGGGTGAATTTCTCTTCAAAGATAACATTTGTCTTCATATCTAGAAGATATTATTGGCCCAATCAGAGAGAACCTCTTCCAAAAATGGTACCTAAAATTATCCAGTGAGATCCAACAAGAAACAAACTAAGCAAGCAGAAACATTTCATTTTATCTCTCCATAAAGAATCCACTGGGAGATTTTTATAGAAGGCCTTGTACAATAACTTATGCAGTAAGTGACAGAGAATGCTTCATTTCCCCTGGAAGGCAGGGGAATTTGGAATATTCTGTAATGACATAGAAGTCATGTCTCAAAGGCTGGGGCAGCCTGGGTGGCTCATCAGCAGGATAACCATGTGAGACACCCAGAGGCAGCTTCAGAGCTGTCATCTCATCTCAGCTGAGACCAGAGGCACTGGCCAGGGAGGTGCCTGCTGAAGGCAGCTGGTTCTGGCAGCAGTTTGTGAGCCCAGCCGTGCTGCCCATCCTCTTCCAGAGCACAGGAGGGGTCACCTGGGTCCTGGGTGGGGCAGGGGGGTTACAGCTGCTGCTCGCCACCCTCTGGATCTCTTTGCCTTTTGGTCTGGCTTGTATTTTTACAGGCAGTGTTTTTGAAGCATGTTCCTGTCTTAAGACATGGTGGAAATTTGTAAAAAAGAAAACATAGGAGAAATGAAGTAATAGAGGGATGGATAGCTGGACAGGGAAAGTGTACAACCTCTTTTGCACAGGGAACGAGGTTGAAAAAGAAGGAACTGTTAGTTTTTCTGGGAGCTGTGTAGTGGTTCCTTGGACAGATGTCTGCATTCTTGGATTAGCCAGGATAAACCCCCAGATAATATACAGGAAGAGCAGTGAGTTGTGAAATGCAAAATTTTTCTGCAACAGGCCAATTAGTGTTTGGCTTCTGCATTATTTATAGAAGCTCAGTTGAACTCGATAGATAAATATTCTTTCTCTAGAGCCATGGTGTGTACGTACACTACCTCTGTTGCATATTGTGAAGGTCAGATTTCAAATCTGCTCTTAAATGAGCACTGTGCTGCGTATCCCCTGTTCTGCTGTCACATGTGTGCACTCACTGATCGACTGTTTCTGTTCCAGAGCCATCCTGTGCCTTGCTGTGTATGAAACGGCATTTAATGAGTTTTATCCCAATACCCTGCCTGCAGATAGCTCGGGTTATAAATAGACTGGCTCAGCTGCGTAAAGATGAGATACCTGAGCTCATCCGTGTGGCACAACTGGGATTGCTCTGAGTGATGGGACAGTGCCAGTGGAGCCCCGTGAACTGGGGCTGAATAATTCCCATCTCTGACGGGGATCAGTGTGTGCTCAGGGCCTCACGTGAAGGAGGGCAGATCGGTTTTAACTTTGCTAGGCTTTGTCAGGCTTGCCAGTTGCAGCTTTGTGCTAACCCTCTCCCTGCAGAGATGTGTCTGTAGATGTGTCTGTCCCAGAGCCCTGCCCTGCATCCTGGTGTCTCTGTCCCCCAGCCCACCCTGGTGGCATCTCAGGAGGCATCAGGCACCTCACAGGTTTTTCTTTGCCCTGCTGCTTCCAGAGCTGGCTGGAGCCACTTGCCCGAGGTCATCCCAAGGAGCCTGGTGGCACTGGGAGCTGTGGCTCTGAGTCACAGCCAGTGCTGTGCCAGGGCTCATCTCTCCAGAGCTTTTATCTGCCAGGGAGAACAGCCTTCAGAATGGGTTTGATGTATTTATTTCTGCTGCCTGTCTGTTCATTCTGCAGGACTCTGTTTCTGTGCTGATTCTGGAGTTGTTAATGAAGTTGAGAAGCAGTGAGTAATTGGGATGCAGGATGGGAATGATTAGCATTCTTCTTTAACAAAAGCTTGAGTGAAAATGTTACTTGAAGCTCATTTCCACGATATTGTTATGCAGAACAATGGAAAGAGCCTGTCAGCTTCTGATTTTGGGATGGGGAAACAGTTGTTTTTAGTTGGTCTTCCAATAGGATAAATCCAGCCCCAGATGTCTAGGTTGCAGTCTAACCTTTAATCCAAGACAGGATCACAAAAGCTTTGGAATATAAAGATGTATTTTAAGTATTTCCTTCCCCAGAAGCTGTTCTGTTCTGTTTTTTCTTCTTGTATTACAGATGCTCATTTGTGGAGAAACCTTGCAAACATGGCATCTGCTGTCAGTGGTTCTGGAAACCGCTGCTTTTTGTCAGTGGCTTTTTTTGCAGATTGCTCAAATTAATTTCTGTTGAATTCTAAATATCTTTTTCAAGATGTTCTAGCTACTCCAGCTGAATGCAGGCTCTTGCTGTCAGCCTAATACACCTGAGGGTGCTGCCTGCTGTCTCCTGACCACCGGGCAGGAAGTGTAAGGTGTTTTTTCTCCAGAATCTCTGAGGTCAGCATCCACACTGTGGGGAGCAAACAGAGAGCGTGTGACTCTCAGGGAATGGGAGGCTGACAGAGCAGACTTTGTTTCTCTGAAGTCTCATTCAGTCTCAGGGCTGGTATTGGCTGGAGATAAGCACTGAGACTGATCTAAAACAGGATACTTGTTAGGCAGATCTGCTTTCATTTTAATACGGACCCATTTATTTTATGCTGCTATGTGAACTGTGGAGGAAGAAACTTGTCTTCAGAATGGTATTAAGAAGGGATGAGACTCAGATTGCTAGGATGCTGCCTGTACATTTGCTTTGCCCTTAGACTTCTTCCTGAGTAGCCACCACAGAACGTCAGGAGACTAAATTGGGGGGTTGGTGAGGTTTTCATTTAGCCAGTGTGTTTGTTCTTACGTTAAATTTGCCTTTTGTTTGTGATCACAAACTTTTATAGTAAGGAAATGAGTAGGAATTTCTTTAACTTCTTGGAAATCTGCAGCCTGGAATGAAGTATTCCTTGCAGTTGTGCTGCTGAGTTGCCGGCTGTCCCCTGTGGGTAATACAGCATTAACATGCCGACGTGCCCGGCAGTCGAAAGGAGGAGATTGGAACAGAATCTAAATACATGTGTATTTGCTGTTCCAGCAGGGGTTTTTAATAAATGCTTCTGGCCAGACTGCAATACCCTCTAGCAGGTTCTGGCCAGCCATGGAGTGTCTGTCTGCAGCTCACCTGGCCCAGTGCCGAGCAGACCTGAGCCCTCGGGCATGAGCAGCAGCAGCTGCACTGAGGCCTCAGAGGTCAAGAGCTGGGATGGACTGGGCAGATTTCGGGCTCCTGAAGGCAGCCAAGTGGTGTGGGCTGCCCCAAAATGGAGAACTTGAAGCTAAATGCAGTCCAGTCGGGTGGTGGGCAGGGGCTGCAGGGGCAGCTGCAGCTGTAGCTGTGCATTCCCTCCTGCATTTCACTGGCTGCATTTCTCTGTCAGAACCAGGGGTTAGGTGAGGGCTGATGGAGCATTTGTGTTCTGGGCTGGCTGGCTGTGGATCAGCAGTGTGAACTTTTCTCAGCTGGGGCCTGCTCTCCAGTGGGGCGTTCCAGCAGCATCCCTGCTCCTGGGCAGGGAGCGGTGCTGAGGGGAAGCACATGCTGGGCTCAGAGATGTTGCAGAGCCATTCCCTCCCTGACCCATGTGTCCCCTCTGAACACTGCCCACAGACAGCAGTGTGGGTCAGCTCCAGTGCCCTGGCTGTGCTCCTGGCAGCCCCTGTTGAGTTCAGCTGGGCAAGAGCTTTCTGGGAAAGCAAACTTGGGTTTTTTCACCTTCCTGGCTTATTGGAGGGCAGATTTGGAGCTGCCACGGGCTCTGAGTTCTGTAGATCCTCTGTTCCTTCGTACTCTCTGCTGTAACCCCCGTTCAGTAGATTTAATTTGAGACTGGTATTTGTGAATTATATAATGATGCTGTAATGAGAGTTGAGGGCTCATGTGTTCCTTTTGAGGCATCACAGCACCAGGATTTCATGGAATGGAGAGAGAACTTGGCACCCAGATTAAAAATAATTATACTTGCAAATTTCATTAACTCCTCTCAAAATGTCTTTGCCTGGGAGCTCTGCTCTCCTTGCTCCCCCCACATTTGTGTCAAAGCCTCCCAGCCGAGCAGATTGAGCCAGGTCAGGCAACTATGAGGGGGGTTAAGATTTTTATTTTTTTTCTCTAACTGTAGTGTGAGCAATATGAAAATCTTCCTCACTCACCAACAGTCCTCTTAACTTGGTAGGTGATGCTGTGGTGGTTTATTCTTTCTGGCACTGGTGGTTTAAAATCAAACCAAGCCAACACCCATACCTGGAAGTGAATAATCTTTGTCTGAGCTGCTTTGGGGTCTCTGAATGCCCTGGCTCTGTGGGAGGGCCGTGGTGGCCTGGCAGAGTGTCCCAGCAGCATTCCAGGAGCACTGCAGGGTGGCAGGGAGGCGTTCCCAAAGCAGAGCAGTGGCCTTGCTCGGATTGCCAGGCAACAAACGTTGGCAGCCAGGTCCTGTGCCTGTGCTTCACTGCGTTTGTGCCACAGGAGGTGCATGGGGGTGAGGTTTGCTCCTCAGAATCAGCTCAGAAAAGGTGGAGTGTGTTAGACAAACACAGGGAGCCCCGGGAAAATCAGAACTCTGGTGCTGATGGCAGTGGGGTAGCAGAACTGAGCTGGGCTCCAGGAAATGTCCTCGTCCTTAAAACTGACCAGAGAACCCTGGCTGGGACTGTGTAATTGAATGAGAGGGAAGGGCTGTTGCTGATGCCATAAGTATAAATAGAAATAAATATTATCTGAGGTTTATTATGAATAGGAGCTGTTTATTCTCTGGGAAATACTTTCCTCTGGGTTTTGGTTTTTTTTTTTTTTTGTTAGACGGCTGGAGGAGTTGCACAGTAGCCTTCACACAAAAGTCAGAATTCAATAATGAAGTAATAACCTGGTTTCACGGGGAAAAGAATTTTTTACCCACTATATTATCCTGAAGATAAAGATATCTTGAAGTATAAGCACCATGAAGACAGGCAAAGAAAACCATCCTGGGCAATTTTTATCTAGCATGTAACCGAAGAGATACAATTTAGATATCCTTGGCATAATAAAGTAAACCCCAAAGCATCTCAAGATTTTATGATTGTTGAGGAAGGAAAAGATACAAGAGATAGTCCAAAAGCTAAATTCTGTTTTCCAGTGCCAGCAATAAGCCTTACACTTTTGTGAGCAGGGACCACACAAAGCAGACCAATACCTCCTGTGTATCACAGATTAAAAAGCCTTCCTGAGTGTATAAACAATTATTTTAAAAAGCCCAAATCTTCAACCTACTCAACTGCCTTTGCTTTTGAGCTGGAAATGGTGTCAGAACTACTATGGCAACACATAAACATAATTCTCTTTCCTGAAGCAGTTTTGGCCACTTCAGGATAGAAAGGTTGAATGGGAGGTGATGTTTGCCTTGTGACCCCCAGCCCAGTCTACAGCAGGAATGAGCTCAAGATATTTCCCCTCATTTATGTAATTTACAGTAATTAAAGTCCTGGGTGTCCCTTTATCTCTGGGTTCCATTTTTCAGTCTGATGCTTGTTCTGTGGTGCTGCTCAGAGTCCAAGTCCTGCTCAGGAGGAGCAGCCTGAAAGAGAAATCAGTTCTGTAACAAGGTGAATTTTCCAGCTTCACATGGGAAATAGGTGAACTTGAAATGGAGGGAACAGAGAACACCACTGGTACAGCTGCTAGATCCTCAGATGCTTTACATTTTTAATACTTCAAATCCCAATATTTTGTGACTTACGGTGCTCTCCTCAAGTTCTCATTTCATGGTGAATGGGCACAATTATCTTTACTAAGTGCTTCGTTCTCCGCTGAAAAGTTGCCGTTTTTATCTTCATTCTCATTTATTACTTCTTTCTCTCCTTCTACACCCAGAGAACGTTGTTCCTGAGGCATTTCATTTGAAGCAGAGTGCAATTCAGAGTCCACTCTGTGGAGTGAATTTCAAGAGAGGCTGTCTGTTCAAACTGTGGGAGAAGTGCCCTGTAGTGGGGTGGTAGGGGCAGAATTGCCAGAGACCTGGGGCAGACCCTGGGCTGGCAGTGAGTGGATCTCAGGCTTGTGTGCAGCATTTCCTGGCATGTTTCCAGGGTTGAATTTTACCAACCTTCATCGGTACTGAACCTCCATCAGTAACCACACTGAGCAAAACCTGCACCCTGGATTGCTCTGCTGAAGGATATTTGCCTCAGGAGTTGCCTTGAAGCTGGTTTGATGGTAGAGATCCATGCCACACTCCTGTTTCAGCTCCAGTTTTGGCCACACATCAGTAGCAGCAAGGGAATTATTATTTTTTTTTCTGGGGAGCAAATTTCCACTTCATACAATTGATACTGTATTTTATGGTAGCTAATCTTTGTCTCTTCCATTTTTAAAAGAGTTTCCAAATGTTTTTCTGTGCTGATTGTATTTAATTTTTAACTTGGCATTAGAACTGCTAATAATGACAGTTCTTTGCAGGATAATTTTAAATTTTAATATTGTAGTTATTTTTAACATGGAGACATGTAGCAGATTTCATCTTTCATCTATATATAGGCTCTTTTTTTTGGGAGAAGCTTCTCAGCAAACCCTAATTCTTCATTATTTTAGCAGAGTTAAAGGAAGCAACACCTGTAAAGCTGTTTAATGTCAAAGCTCACATTACGTTTTGAGTGCTCTTGAGAGCTGAGAGCTTGGTAAAGTCTCCAAGAGTTTGGTAAAATCTAGGAACTGTGTCAGTCAAAGATCCACAGACCTCTGACAAAGCCAAAAAATGCCCTAAAACCAACCTACATGGAAGGTTTCCTTGGGAAGTTTTGGGGAAAACACTTGAGAGCTTCAGCATTTGGTCCCAGAGCATTTCTCTAAAGTCATTTCTGTCCTTTGCCCTGCAGGTGTGCCAGTTGCTCTGTCCCAGAGCCAGGGCTGGGGCTGCTGTCCCTGAGCAGAGTGACAGGAGCTGTCATGGGGGGACAGTGACAGTGACAGAGGCAGTTCCTGCCAGCAGGAATTGCAGGGGGCAGAGCCCAGAGTTCTGTCAGTGTCTCTGTGAGGACTGGGGTGAGCAGTGACCCCAGAGTCCCACACTGTGTGGGGGCAGTCATGTTCTCTTGAGAATTGGCTCGTTTCGGGGTGTGTGGTGCTGAATTTCGGGAATGCTGTCCAGCCTGTGAGCCAGCACTGTGCCGTAGACGTGGCCAGCACCTCCTGCCTGGTGTTTCATTTCACTGCCCATTTTTGTTCTCCATGAAACACAGAGTGATTTCTGCTGCCTCACCCTCCCTGGTTCCTTGTGAGCTTGTTCTCCCAGCACACCCCCTGAAGGAAATGTACCCTTGGAGCTTCCTCCCGTTTCTGTGCAGACCCTCCTGCTCGGAGGAGTAGTTCACAGTGATCATTTTGTGCAGACCCTCCTGCTCAGAGGCAGCAGTTCAGTGCTGCTCTGCTCAAGTTCCCCTCCACCCTTGCTTTGTGTCACAGCTATTACTCCTGTAACAGACTTTTCCCTGGCTCTCTGAGCTGAGCCTTTCATTGTTTTCTGCTGTTTTTAAACAGTTGTGCAGATTTGTGGTGGTTTTGTGAATGATGTAAGTACCTGTCAGAGAAATCACTTTGCTGAGTAGCAAGCCACCCACTCATCTCCAGCACAGTGAGAGCAGGAACAAATCATCTCCCTTCTGGGGAGCACTGGTGAAGTTTGGAGCTGCGTGGGACAAACATTGCAGTTGTAGCTGCGCTTGCCCTGCTAGAAGGAAATTCACCCTGCTCCCAGAAATGCAGCTCAGCCCTGTGCTCAGACCAGTTGTGTTTGCAGCCTGGAGGATTTGCTGTCTGGTTTTTGAGTTGATTTGCAGCTGTTGCAGCCACAGATTGGCTGTGATGTCACGGAGCAGCCCAAAGTGCCCCTTCCCAAGCCGGTGCCATCCCTCTGATAAATCAAGCACTAACATTAATGTGTGCCTCACTGGTGAGCAGAGACATGTACCAGTGCATTACGTTTAATTCCTGATTAAGACTTTAAGAGGATGTCTTGTTCTATTATCTATGCAAATTGGCAATGATGGCAATAAATCAGAAAAGAAGGACTTAAAATAAACCGCATCAGTCGGCTTGATGCACGATTGATTCCTCACGCTCATCAAATCCCTGGATGCTTTATGGTTTTTCTTGCTGTGACAGGATTACTTCCCTTGATCTATGATTCTGAGTGGTCTGGATTTGGTTTTATTTTTTCTGAAACTGTGGGTGTGCTTGGTAAAGTTTGTAATGAGGAGGGGAGATGCTGATCAAGGCAAATAGATGGGCCCATCCAGAATTCGTTTTTAGAGAGCAGTAAGGGGTTTGGTTTGGTTTTGTTAGCTTGTTGGGTTTTGGTTTCAGGTTTGCTTTTTTTCCTGTGGTGTTAGTTTGGTTTTCATTTTTGTTTTTTTAAATTTTAGTTCATTTTGCAGGAAGTAGTTTCACCTCTGAGACATTCCCTGCAATATTCTGCCTTTTGTTACTTGAACCACTTGGGCTGGAGTAAAAGACAGATTATTAAAGTGAAATTAGTGTTGAAAGTAGTGACATCAGAGTGATGATCTGTCTTAGGCTCTTAAGAAGAGAGATGACTGTTCTTCTGGAATGCATTTTTTCTTCTCTGAGATACTAGATCATTTTGTAGAATAACATGAAGTGTTTTGTAGTGACAGCAGAACTTGATATTCACTAATAAGTTAATGACATTGAAAAGAATATATTAAGTGTAGAGACATATTTGTCTGCCATTAATATTACTGGGAGCAGAATTAGCTTCATAATTCGTAATACGGATTGACGTCCTCATAATATATAAATAATAAAAGAGCTGTTAATATATTTCAAGTGAGTGAGTGCTGATAATACCCAGAGCTAACTCACCATGTCATTGCTGCTCATATTTTATCTTGAGCACAAACTTGCCTGAGCTTTTGAGGCATCTGAGATCAATTGATCCTTACTGGCTGTGGCTGTTCTTTAACCCCAGACAGGAGCTGAGCCTCCCTCCCTGCCGTGGGATGAGGAGAATTGGAGAGGGAAAGGGAGAAAAGCTTGGGGCTGAGATAAAGGCAGCCCAGTCGGTAAAGCAAAAGCCACATGGGCAAGCAGAGCAAAGCAAGGAAATCATTTTCAGTTGCCATGGGCAGGCAGGTTCAGCATCCCCAGGAGAGCAGGGCTCCTGCTCAGGTCACAGTGGCATGGGACATGCTGGTCATGAGGCCCCGTGCTCTGGGATGGCACTGGGGCCCCTCCAGCCCCCCCGACACCCCAGCTCTGGGAGAGGAGCAGAAGAGGCCTTTGCTGCTCAGGGTCAGCAAAACCATCCCTGAATTATGAGCCCTTCCCAGCACAGATCCAGAGCACAGCCCTGGTGGAGAAAACAGCTCAGCCCCAGCTCAGTGCCAGCCCCAGGCAGCACGGCTGTCAGGGTGTGAGCTCAGCCCACAGGAAATACGGGTTGTGTGGTTTGCCTGTGCTCCTGTGGTAGGAGAGGGGCTCCGCTGAGGTTCTGTGCTGGTGGGACATTGCTGCTGCTGCGTGGCAGCTCCTGAGGCCAGAGGCTGAGCCCTGCCCCGTGTTTGCAAACACAGGTGCTCAGTGCCTCTGAGGGACGTGACCTGGGTCCTGCTTTGTCCACGTTTGTGCTGAGCCCCTGAGAGCTCTACAGAGTTCACCCACATGAGGCTGGATGATGTTCATCTATGGCAATTTCCACTGAAGCCTTTCCTGAGGATTTGTCTGAATAATTTTCACTCATATGGTGTCTCTGATCTTCTCACATAATGAATTCCATTTTTGATCTACTGAAATGTTGCTCAGTTTCATGGAGTTCTCTGTAGGATTGGAGATAAACTCACTGAGATAAGAGCTGTGATGTAAGGAGCTCTCTGTTCTGACTCCATTTCCTGTGACTGACTGTATTTCTGGTGTTACACTTCCCAGCCTCTCAAAGGCAAGGAAGGGTTTGTCTTACTGGGGTGGTGAGAGAGCTCAGTGTGGCTCTGGCATGCTATGCGTGGGTGCAGTGAATATCTGCCTGGGAAAGGGAGAAAAGAACAATGGGATTTCAGTGGCTGAGAGGAGGGAGGATGGAGGGAAGGGGAGGGGGACACCAAAGCAGCTGTGAGATAACGTGGATGTGTGGAGCAGCTGATGGATCTCTGGAATGTCAATGAGGGATTGAGTTGCACCAATATTGTGGAGCTTCCATGAGTGAGTGCCTTAGCTTTGTAGTTTATTTCTTGTATTTGACAAGCAAGGAGAGGGTAGAAGTGTGCTCGGGTGAGTGAGTCAGGGGACTGAGGGGACAGAAAGAAATGAGGCCTCTTGAAGAGTGTGTGTGTAAGGAACCTGCTGGGGCTGTGCCAGGCCAGGACAGCCACAGTGATGGAGTGCTGCAGCTCTTGCAGTTACCAGCACACATCTCCTGGGAGCATGAAGGGTATGTGGGACCCTCTCACAGCTTTTTGTGCCCTGCCTGTGAAATACCTGCTCCAGAGCTGTCTCTGGTACGTCAGCAGAGCAGCTCATTGCAGACCTCCCCTGTGCACACGAGCTCTGCTTTGGCACAGTGCAGCTGAGCAGCTTCCCAGGGGTGGAAGGATGGCTTCAGTCCTGAATTGCTGCTGAAATCAAGACTCTTGTTGCCTTCAGGGCAGCAGGATTATGGCTTCAGTGCCACAGGCGTATGAGGTTAATGAAATGCTCTGCTTTTGGTGGTGCTCCCAGCCTGAGATGCCACAATGAAAGGAGCATGGATTCCTTTTCAGCATCCATAGCAATTAAAAAGAATTCAAGTCATGGAAGCTCAAATTGGTTCCTTAATTTCATTTAAAGTGTTTCTTTAAAGTGATTTTAGTATTGAAAGTTATTGGACTGTAAAAGAGACCAACTGCTTTAGCTGACTTCTCGGAAGTAATTACACACCACATGCTGTGCTTTCATAAAACCAGATCTGTTCTCTGAGAGCAAGGTGGGAAACTACCAGGTGCAATGGAGGTTTAATTGCTGAACATGCAGAAAGTCTGCAGCGAGCTTTTAAATTTTTACAAGCAATTGACTGACCTAAATTAATGAAATCTTAACGAACAGCAGTTTCGCAGATTAAGAGAGAGATTTTCGTTTCAGTGCTCTTGGTGTGGGAATCAAGGGATGTGTGAGGTTATTTGTTTTTTAAAGGCCAGGACATTTATTTTTGGTAAATCAGTGGAAGCCTGCTTTAAACATAAACCCCAGAAATGGGGTCATTTTGGTGCAGGAAGATGGTTCATGCATGCTGCTTGCTTTACTCACACATTCTCAGTGCCACAGGGAGAACTTATTCCTGTGCAGGTGTAGGAGTCTGGACCTTTCCACAGACTCCCAGAGCATGGGAAAGCCACGGGCTCTAAGTTGAAGGAAAAAGACCCTTTTTTTTTTTTATTTCCTGATGAATTTGAAAGGAAGCCTTGTAACCTCAACTAATTTCCATGGGAAACAATTTTACATTGGGGTGGAACTGAACCTGAGGGTTACATTTTGTTCCTGCTCTGAGGCGCCATGAAATTCAAATGGAGGAAAGGCGACAGGATTGCACTGCTGAAAAACAGTGGGTCCATCCTCTATGCAAACCAGAGATGTCACATTCTCAGTGTCCTGCAGGGTGGCTGCTGCCTGTGGCTGTCCCGGGCAGAGCTGTTGGGCAGGGCTCTCACAGACCCTGCAGTGGCTCTCAGCTGCCTGTCCTGCTGCCTCCACTCTGTTTCCTGTGCTTCACTCACAGTAAAGCTGAGCTGGAGGCTTTGTTTTCCCAGGAATACTGCCACAAATCAGTCAGAAACGGGCTTGCTCTCATGAGAGCTCTCTTGCCAGTAATGAGAATTTTAGGAAGGGCCGTAAAGACAACAAGAAAGCGTAGAAATGTGCCCAGTCAGCAGAATTCCTGGATCTTTTAATCTGCCACTTCACTGCTCTACCCTCTCATTGTCTGTTAATGCTTTCCATTTTGACTTTAGATGAAACTTTAGCGTAGAGCTGAATACGTAATTGCATTTAGTTTTTTTGGCTCTGTGCTTGATCTAAAATAGCACATAAAAACAAAAGAGATATGCTCTGAAACTAAAAGAACATTTGTCAGCATGTCTCACTGACAAGAATATATATTTTTAACTCCAACCAAAATAAAAAAAAAAAAACCTTTGAAACATCTTTATCTTCTTGAAATGAGTTAATTGCTAGAGAATCATGATTCATAAAACAAGAACACATCTGGGATGTAGCACTTTTTCCCAGAGGTTCCTGGATGAGCTGGTGAACCTCGGATTGTGGATTTGAACTCATTTCCCTTGCGGCCTGAGGGAATTTTAAAGCCTTTCTCCTGCATCCCTGGAAGGTTTCTGGCTGCTGAGCGCTGGAGTCAGTGAGGGCTCCACTGATCACTCGAGGAAATGCAGCAGTGCCAGGGGAGAGATGGAAAACTCTGGAGTCAGGGAGGGCTCCGAGCTCAGGGCAGGCGGGGCTGTGGGGCCTGTGAGTGTCCCAGGCAAGGGGACAGGTACAGGTGTGTGAGTGAGTGTCCCAGCCAGGGGGACAGGTGTGTGACTGTGAGCTGGAAGGGAAAACTGCGCATCTCAGGGTCTTTCAGGAACGTTCAAGTAAAAATTCAGCCTGTTAGAAAAAACCTCAAGCAAACAGGGAAGACTTATTTTATTTGTATCGCTTTTTTTCTGAGATCTACTTTTTTTTTTTTTTCAGAGAGAAATGCCATTATTTTAACTCTTATCTAGCATTTTCTACGTAGTTAGTTAATTAATTAATAAAGATTAATTTATATACAGTGATAATAGCTTGGAGGCTTGCTTTCTACTCTTTCCTTCTCACTGAACCATAAAGCTGGGTGTTTTTTATGTTGCCTTAGCTAAATCCTCTCTAATCAATATATCCTGCAAATCACCCAACTAATTTTATCTGGGAGTCATTTGAGGAGGATAAACTCCACAGCCTGTGCTTTGAGATGAGCCATCCAGTGAGTAATATTTCAAACAAGCAAAGGGATTAGAGCTTTTCACACACTTTGCTGCTTGTTCATTTAAAGTGCTGCTTCCTACTGCAGGTTTTCCCCGCATCTTTTTTTTGCTCTTGCTCTGAAGGTCTGTGTGATATCATGGCATCCCCTGCTCGGTTTGCTGTGTGTCTGGAGTTTTGTGTTTCAGGCACAGGGGTCAGGCAGAACAGCAGTGTTTTGGACAGGATTTTGCTCTTTGAGACCCTGCAGCTTGTGGAAGAGTATTTCAGCATCCTAGAGCCTTGCTGGGGTCCTGGCACGGGGTACCTGGGGGCTGATGCTGCCTCTCCATGGGCAGGTGAGAAATTCTCCTGTGCAGTTTGCCTGAGCCTGTTCTGCTACTGCTCAGTTTGCTAAAGCACTTAGTGGGGCAGGGATTCATGGAACTCTTCCCTTGAGCTCTCTGGAGATATTCAGGAGCTGTGAAACTCTCTGCATTCAGTCAAGGTGATCACTCTTTAACAAACCTCTGAGCTACTTCTGCTTAAACCTAAAGCGATGGCAACTGTGTGAAAATCAGCCTAAGTGCTGATGCCCCCAAATTTCTCTTTGCTTTACATTGGCTGTGGGCCGAGAAGGCAGGAATTAACTGTGGCTGTTCTTTCATTATGTGTGACAAAGAACTCAATTTATTGTTAAGCTGGTGTGGGAATTTCCTGAGGTTAGATGTAGGAAGTTGAGAGCAAAGCAATCTTGTACAACTCAATCAGGAATTCATTCAGACTCAGGAGCTGTGATGTTGCTGGATGTTACCGCTTGGCAGAGACAAGTTTAGATAAAGGAAAATATATCCTGAAACGTTCTGTGTTAGGAGTGAAGTGCACAGGGAGTTCCTTGTGTTTGTCAGCGCTCAGGTGTTCACTGGAAGTTTGAAAAGCTGTGAGGAAATGTTTCTCTGCTCAGTGCACGGATGGTGTGGGGCATGACCTGATCCTCCAGGCTGGGTGGGAAGCAGGGCCCTGCTTTGGGTCCTGGCCTCCCTTCACACCTGCAGGGTAGGGTGGAGGTGTGGAGGTGTCCTCACCTGCTGGACGTGGCCAGGGGACTCCTGCCAGTGATTTCTGTGCGCAGGGCCTGCCTCGGTGTGCACCTCGGGATGTGTGGGAAAACAGGGAAACCAACAGTGTGGCTGAAATGGAAATGACAGAGACATGAGTGTAACCTCCTTTGCACCTCACGTCTGCTTAAACCAAACAAAACAACCCTGCCGGTTTGGTTTTTTAAATGTTTTGGGTTTTATAAATGTTTTAGATTTGTTTTTAACACCCGCATCTTTAAATGGTGTTTTAAATGGTGTTTTTGCTGTAGCTGATCTGAAATTTGGTTTTATGCTTTTCAGACTGGTGATGGATGTTAGCTTTTTATCCCAAGATAGAAAGGGACATCTTTTTGACTGGAAGAAAAGTTCCAAGAACTTAATGCAAACACTTGATCTTCTGTGTTAACTTTCAAATGGTGGGGCAGGAGCACAAGAGGTTTCTCATCATTTTCTTTGTCCTAAGCTGGGCTGAAGTTGTTTATGCTGCCTGATAAGCTCCAGACTGGAGCAGGGGTTGGTGGCAGGAGCAGCTGAGGCTCTCCTGGTTGTGACCCAGGCACAGAGCACAGATGAGCTGAGCCTGGGGAGAGCAGCAGAGGCAGGGCCAGTTCCAGCCTGTCAGGCCAGGCACGAGTGGCACCAATCCACCTTGGTTGGGTTTTTGGGATTCTGATTCTTCCTTTGGGAAGGCTGGACCCCATGCTGCTTCCCGTGGGTGTCAGCGGGGCAGGGCCGGGCCCAGGCTGCAGTGGGATGTGACAAGCTGTGACAAGCTGCAGGAGTTACACACAATTGGTTTAAGGGGAAATCTATGATCTTCACTAAGATAATGAACTTAGCTGGTTAATAGGGGCCTGCTGGTCTGCAGATGCCGAGTCATTTACTAATTGCCTCACTTGGATTAAATTTCAGATCTGATCTCTAGTCCTGTGCTGTGGCACAGAGTGAGGGGAAATGATGTTCTGCCTCCCACTGCTGGCCTGCCCTGACCCTTGGGAGCTGGGCTGTGTGTGGGAGCCAGGAGAACCCACCGTTCAGCTCCCAGCCCAGCCTGCTGCCCGGAGGTGTGTCCATGCACCCTGCAGAGAACCCAGGTCCTGCCAGCCTGCCCCTGGCTGGAAATGCATCCCATCCTCCCTGGCTGGCATCTTTAAAACAGGGAAGTTAAATCAGTGGTGGAAGAGATCCTGGGGGCCTGCGGGGGTGTTTGCAGTACAATGGACAGTGAAGCAAAAGCTGCAAAAAATTAAATGTTCGTATCCTTTGAAGTCAGGCTAGGGTACCGTGATTCTGTTTTGATTCATGCCTGCTGGCAAAAATAAAGCAGGTAGTAAAGAAAGCCTTTCTTCAAATCTATTTATTACAGCTAAAATATCCAGCCCACTGGTTGGGTGGGGTGTTGGTGCTGGCAGCTTGTGCAGGATTAGCAGCTCCTGGAGCTGCTGGGAGCCAGGGCCCAGGACTGCAGTGGGGCTGCAGTGGGGCTGCCCTGTGCCCTGGAGCAGGGTGCCTTTCTGCAGGCACAGGGGCAGCAGTGGCAGCAGCCCCAGCTAGCCTGGCATTCCCTGAATCACTCCCAGTACATTTACTGGCACAAGCAGATATTTCTACAATAGAATGGGCAATATTTAATTTGCTTAAATTGGTTTGTTCCTTTTTTCAACTGAAGTTACACACTTCATTGTTACAGTTCCTAATGCGGTTTCCATCCTGAGCATTGCTGCCAGCATAAGATTTTCATCCTTGAGAACTTTCTGGGGAAGTTCCTCAAATCACATAGGCCACACTCTGCAACACCTGTTACTTTTTAGGACCCTTACTGACTTTTGTTCAATAACTCTTCCAGCAGGAGTTTATCCTTGTAGCCCATGACAGAAGGCAGAGTGCGCAGGCAAAACCTCCTGTGCTCCAAAGCCCCAGAGGAGGCTTCTGTGGCCAGGTGGAGGCACCAGGGGAGCACACAGAGCTGCAGCCTGGGTTTGTGGTGGACAGTTCTCCCTCTTCTTGGGCAGTTTGTGTGAGCTGAGCCGAGCTGAGCTGAGCTGAGCATCCCCTGTGCCCACACAGAGCTCCCTGCCCACCTGTGCTGGCTCACACCCTCTGTGTACCAGAGACCTGGGTGTAAACGTTCCCTCCTGGAGTGCGTGGAGGCAGTGCTGTGACAGCAGAGTGGTTAATTATAAATGAAAGAAAATGCCCTTCAAGCTGTGCCAGTCCGTTCAAGTGATGCAGATTTGTCTGATAGCCTGTGTGATCATGCTTCAGTTAACTCTGTCACAGTGCATTTTAGGTGGTTTGCAATCTCACCAATGTTCAGCTCATGTTCATTGTTTTTGACACTGAATTTTGTTGTAAACCTTTGAAGTAGTCAGAAATTATAAGCTAAAAAATCCCAAAACCTATTTTCTTCAGTCTTTCTGCTAGATCTTTGAAATCTTGAGTGTAGTATTGATGGGAATTTTTTCTGGAGTATGAAAAGGGTTTCCACGGGTCATCCAGTCAGTAAATGACATGTAATTGTAACAGGCAGTGAAATACTCTAATTAGATACCAGTGCAATAAAATCATTTGGAAATCAACAGACGTGGAGGGAATGGGTGCTATTTTTATGCTAGGACTCTAGATGAGAGAAGAAAATTGTGAACCAGATTTTGAGTAATTTGTAGACCCATGGGAGGATCCACAGAGCAGGGAGCAGAGGACAGTGCCCAGAGGCAGATGTGGTAGCAGGTGCCCATATCCCTGTGGCTGGGGGGCAGACGTGGCTCAGGACATTTACAGGGCTAGGAGAGTGCCTGGAGTGTGGGGCTGAGGGGAACCTGCTGGGTTTGGTACCTGAAACCATCCCTGGAGTGCAGGGCTGAGGGGAACCTGCTGAATTTGGTTACTTGAGAACACTCCTGGAGTGCAGGACTGAGGGAAACCTGCTGGGTTTGGTACCTGAGACCACCCCTGGAGTGCTCTCCCAGCTGTGTGCAGGCGAGGTGCTCCTGCACAGCACAGGCTGGGGTGCTGCTGCTGCTGCTGCTCCACAATCACCTGGCAGGGAACGTTTCCACGTCTGGGATTAGCTCCAGAGGAAACTGCTGCTGAGAATGTGACAAAGAACAGGGCAGGGTGGAGTTTACTCTGAGGAGGGCTGGGTATTTCCATCCTTGTGCCCTGTTTGTGTTCTCCATGGTGTGAGGGTGGTGTACAATATTGTGTGTTCTCCATGGTGTGAGGCTGGTGTACAATGCTGTATGTGTATGTTCTCCATGGTGTGAGGCTGGTGTACAATGCTGTGTGTGTGTTTTCCATGGTGTGAGGCTGGTGTACAATGCTGTATGTTTTTTCCATGGTGTGAGGCTGGTGTACAATGCTGTATGTTCTCCGTGGTGTGAGGCTGGTGTACAATGCTGTGTGTGTGTTTTCCATGGTGTGAGGCTGGTGTACAATGCTGTATGTTTTTTCCATGGTGTGGGGCTGGTGTACAATGCTGTATGTTCTCCGTGGTGTGAGGCTGGTGTACAATGCTGTATGTTCTCCGTGGTGTGAGGCTGGTGTACAATGCTGTATGTTTTTTCCATGGTGTGAAGCTGGTGTACATTCCTGGGTGTGGGTGGTGCAGGGCTCTGCCCCTGCTGCCTGGGGAGGGCAGAGCTCCTGGCCCCTGGCACGGAGCACAGCGTGGCAGAGGGCTGGGCAGTGTGGCAGAGCTGGCCAGCTGGGATCCTGCTGGTGCCCAGGGCAGTGCAGGATGCAGCCCCTGGATTCCTGCAGGACATCCCTGCCTGCCAGGGAGTGGCTGGGCTCACTGTGCTCAGGTCTGCACACCCTCCTCACCCTCAGTGATTCTGCCCTAGCTGCTCTTGCTCTTGACGCGTCCAAGTTCCTCTCCAGGCAGAGGTTTGTCACTATCGCTGCCTTTAATCGCTTACTGGAAAAAATATAAAGATTAATTCTTTAAAATATATTTTAATTTGTTAATCTTTTATTATGGTGGAGCTAGAAATCTCTGAGGATATAATTGGAGAAAATAGTAATTGCGAGGCTTGCTCATGCTAGTATCTCCTTCCCATAGGTATGATATGTTATGGCACTGTGTCTGAGGCATTCTTTTAATTGGTCTGATGCAGACCTTCCCAAGATGAGTGATTTATCTTTATTTTATTACTTCATTTCTACTTCATTACTTCATTTTCTACCTGCCATAAAAGAGGAGACAAGGAGGCCAGTGTCTTATGGAGGATGCAGGGGACCAGTGCCTTTTGTAAATCATCCTGATAGTGGTGAACATTTTTATGTCTGTGATCCGAGCTATGCAGGAAATTGCAGCTCAGCTTCTAACGAAACAGAACACAGTGTGATAGAGAAGCAGGAGAGTCTATCCTGAAAATAATGGGGACAAAAGTTGTGCAACATCAGTGACTGTAACTTATGGGAGCGTAGGAGAGAAAAAATAAAAATGGTACCTTGTTCCTCCACTTCTTCACTTGGTGTGAACTCATGCCCTAGGCAATAACAAACAGTAAAAATAACAGTGTAGCAAGAAGTGCTGTACAACAAACCATGTCTTTAAGTTTTTTCCCTTCCTCTGTCTTGCTAAGAAGAGAGCGCAGGCAAAGCACTGCTTTTTCTTTCCAGTGTCACTGCAAGCATTTAAGTTTCACTGCAGTTCGTTGGCCCTGCTTTCTGCATTCTAGAGCTTGCACAGTTTGTGAGAGCAGTTCCTAAGCAGAAGGAGGATTTTGTTACTGGGCAGAGAAGGTCTTTGGAAGCAGAGCAGGAAGCAGAACGTGCTGTAGGTCTGCTGCCTGTGGGGTTTGTCCTCCTGCTCTACACAGACCACATTAGGCTGCCTCCTTTCAGAGTCACATCTAGAGTCCTCAAGGGCTGCAGTTTTTCTCCTTCCAGGTGTATGGGCTCTGGAAGCCACAGGAATTAGCTGGACGCTGGTGCCAGCAGTGCTGGTGGTGTTCCAGCTGGAAAGGCTCCTGGACCGGCGGGGTCAGTCTTTCCTTCTTGTGTTCTTTCTTTTCTTCCTTTTGACAAAGCTGTCAGAATTCATGATGTTCTGATTCTCTATAAGTTTGCTGTACAAGTTTGGTTGGCAAATTGGAACACGAATTCCTTCCCTGCCGTTCTGTCGCACCATTTGTGTACAAATGTCTGCAGCAGTGCCCTGACCTGTGCTGCAGGAGGTGTTTGTTGTTCTCTCTGTGAGTTCACAGCTGTCAGGTGTGACCTCCTGTGCTGATGTTTGCCTCATTCACTGTGGTGGGGCTGTGATCTTGGTAGTAATACTTGAAACTGGTTCTATCTGGTGTGGCAAACCACATCCGGAAGGGACCCAGGATGGTACTGGGGCTGGCAGGGAGGTTCACACTTCCATGGTGAGCAGGAGGAGGGAGGGGGTTCCTTTTGTATGATTCTTTGAGCTGCCAAGCAGTCCCATTTTGGGGAGTTGAAGAGAGGCTTAATTTCAACTCCAGGAATCCCAGGTGAAACCTCAGACAGGAGAGCTAAAGTGGGACTTCACAGAAGGGAAAAAAAACTTCTGTTGGCAAATGCAGAGGGGTTAAATAACATGCACAGAGCCCAGGCCTGACTCCTGTGACCAGAGTGTGGGGAGGAGCAGCCTGTGCCCAGCTGGGGAAGGTCAGGCTGGACAGACAGAGCACACATGGGGTTCCAGGCACCTGGGACGTTTGGGGTTATCCCCCCTTGCCAAGGAGGGGGATTTCTGGGTACATGTTTGCAGTGATGCTTTAGCACGGTCTGCACAGTAAATGTGGTTTTTGCCTGGGTTCTGTGCGCTCCTGTAGGCCACTTGAAATTTCAGTGGCTCTTCAGGAACCTGAAATGTTGCATATTTTCCTAAAAATAAGATCCTCTGATTCCTGCTGTTCTCATGGGAGCAGGATCATAGCAGCATCCCAGAAGCTCTCATTATATTTTTCCAGACATTTTCTATCTCCTGCTCACATTGTCATTGTGCCATTTCTTTTTCCTGAGAGCACTTTTGGCACCGTTTGCTGAAGGTGAACTTACAAATCAGTAATGTCTTGGAAGAAAATCTGCCATTTATTGTACAGCAAATGCCTTGTTCAAAAGCATCTTCAGGCGTAACGTGGGCATGACATGGCATGACTGAAGGCCTCAGCTCCTGACCTTTAGCATCCCTCCCAAAATAGATCCCTTTCGGAGCTGGCTCTCTTTCCGTGGCAGGTGGGGTTGTGCAAGGGCTCTTCGTTACCTCTGGCACTTGCTCAGTGAAGCACGTGAAGTCCAGGCAGGTTTGCTCTGTGTTCTGTGGCCACAGCCTGCATTTCTCACTGGAGAGGCTTCTGCTGCCTTGTGCTTTTAAATGTCATAAATGAAAGAAGGATTGAACAATCAATGCCTGTGCCGTTTAAAGATGCNTTTTTTTTTTTTTTAATGCAGGTTAAACTAAGTCTGAACTTTGTGGTTTGGTTCAGCTTAATATTAATAGGAGCAGTTCAGAGCTAATATTTTATAAACATCAGTGCTCTGGACTGTTAGGATTGAGAGCCCTCAGGTTGGCACGGATTATTTCATTAACTACCTGAGGTATGAGTTCGCTTTGATGGAACTTTAACTGGGGCTTCTTTCCTGGTCTCTAAGTGTTACCTAATGGCTCTTAAAAGAAACCAGAAAACGCGTGAGACTTGGGTTTGTATCTAATTATGAAATATATCTTGTTCTTTTGATGGCCATCTTTAGTGGGGCAGGAGAAAAATCCTGACGGAACAGCAGAGTGATACACTTGGAAAAGTGAATAAACCTTCTGCTTTCAGCTGTTTTGTGAGCAGTGTATCAACAGTGATGGGAGAGTCTGGGAGTGGGAGCTGTGACTGATGTTTCAATAGAAGTGGAAAAGTCATTCCAAGCAATGTAATCCCTTTTAATTCTTGGTGAAAATTACATTCTCCTCTTCTGCCTTCCTCTTGTCAGATCTCAAGGCTGGAACAGCCTTAGGACTTTGGAGGGTTGGTTAAGACGATCTTTAAAGATCTCTTCCAACCCAAACCATTCTGTGGTTTCACGACTGTCCCGTATGACATTTTTAACTTAATGCATATCTTATGTTACTTTTGGATATTGCAATAAAGGCATTTGCATTAAAGATTTATTGTGGGTCTCAGCACTGTAATTGCTGTGGCAGGCACATAACATATTTATACTTTGTGTAATTCCAATTAATGCACGGAGTGTTAAAAAAAAGTCTAGAAAAGGCAATAAAAAAGGAAAACAGATATTTTTAGGAAAACATACTTGAGTCTCACAGCAAGATTGTGTATGTTTATCTGTCTTCTTGGGGAATTTTGGAAAGTGCTGTTCAAGTGCAATTTAGAGTCCATGGCTGCTGTTCACATTCTGTCTCAGCAGCTGGAGTTACTGCAATTGCAATTTCCATATTGTGTCTGTTCAGAATCAATTAATAGTGTTTTGTGTCATCGTGGAGCAGGAATCATTTTCTGCATGATGGTGTGTGCGGGAGGGGGCAGTCTGGAAGGGGCTGTGAGGCTGAGGCACCCCCTGGGTTCTGGAGCAGGAGCTGTGCGGGTTTCTCAGTTTGGGGATGGTTTGCAGTGGGACACAGAGCTCAGCCCCACAGAGCCCTGCTGCACAGACCAGCCCAGCTGAGCCCACCCTGCCCTGCAGCACTGGCCCCACGCTGGGTGTGCTGGCCCCTGCACATCACACACTGTGTTTTATCTGCCTTGCCAGTTCTGGTTTTTATCTCAGCTGTGTGCCACGTCGCTTCATTCATGATTTTATTTATGTCTGACCACTGCATTACTGTTCAAGGTGAGAGTTTTCTCTTCCTTTACAGATCTGCCACTGCCATTTCTCTTTTCTGGGTTTTGTTTGCACAGGGGAGATCCATGAAAGTCACTGGCAGTGCCATTTATATCCCCCATTCAGAAATTACAGTACAGGTACACCCTGTGCCTTCATCGCAGCACAGGGCAGAGAGGAGAATTCTGCCATTGTATCTTTCACTCTTTAATTATGGTAGCACCTATTTAATGCTTTTTTTTTTACTCTTTATTGTTGCATTTGGCCCAATTGGGTTGCTTTTTGTTCAGACTTATTGATTAGGTTAGACTACTGCCTGCCTAACTGTAGGACCAGTCTAAATAAAAGTGACAGAGCAAATTCACAAGAAAGTAGTAATAACACTTCTGCTAATGATACTCTCTGATGATTTCTGTATTCTCTGGGTAGTGCATGGATTTCTGAGCAGGACACCCTGAAACCCCCTCCCAGCAGGAGCAGTGCAATCAAACTTTGTTCTTCCTTCTAATATTGGTTTCCAAGTTACTCTTTAAGTTCCATTTTAGAAGTGTTTCAGCTTTGCCATTGATACTTTTTGGAATATAGTTATTTCCTGTATAGTAATGAATCCCTGTTAGGCCAGAAATAAACCTAAATTAATTAAGGTGGAAGTGTGTATCACAGCCAGGGGTGACCTTCCTGAGTGACCAGCATCTAATGCCGTCTGCTTTCTGTAATGTGCAGATCAGTGAGGCAAGGAAAGAAGCAGATGTCTCTGGAATGACTGTAATAACAAATTCATGCAATTATGCCATGCTGTGTTCACATTTTGCTTCTTCCAGAATCAGGTCAATTTTATATAAAAGTTATTATTTTGCCAAAACTTGTGCATCTTCTAGCTGCCTTTTTATTTTATTTTTTTTTTTTGGTTGTTGTTTTTTTGGAAATACCACTTTAAGACCTAAAACCACATGAGATGTGCAAAGAGAAAACCATTTATACAGAACTTTTTTAATTAGCTGAAAGAAACTTTGCAGCATGTTGGTTAGCCTGAGGTACTCTCCCTTCAGAATGCTTTTTGTTTTATAAAATTGGCTGATGGTTTGACATCTTTAAGATAAACAGATGCCCATGCTGAAGTATTTCCCTGGAGCTGAACCGGAGCCAAGGGCTGCAGCAGAAGCAGAGCAGTGCTTCTCCCTGCCAGGCAGCTCCCTTCATCCCTCTGGATGCTTTTCCCTTGTGTTTCGGGAGCGGCAGCTCTGGGGTTTGTTCTGTCCTCCAGGAGAGGTGGCACGGACACTCTGTGCCCTGCACAAGCCCTGGCACGTGCTCCTTGTCCCCTGGTGCCACTCAGGGGCTGCGCTCTGCTGGGCTGGGTTGGCAGCTCCAGGCTGCTGGGCTTTTGTGCTGCAGGTGCTTCAGGTTTATGGTGAAAAACTGTGTTTGTTGGATGAGTCCTTCCTGCTGTAAAGAGCATTAAAAGAGAATTTCAGAACGGGCATAAGCAGCAGTGGCAGTTACTGCCATGTGTGTGCTGTTCCTCAGCTGAGCCAGGCTTTACTAGGCAGGAAGCAGTGGAAGCATCCAGAAAGAGCTTTTCTGAAATACTGCTGGTTCCCTTGGCTGATCTCAGTTTACTGACACTCCTCTCGGTGACTGAATGATTGCTTTCTTCCTTCCAGGTCTCAGAATAGCCTCTGCTGTTGCTAGTAGAGGTTTAATAGAAAGAAATAATACATAGCATGTATTAGCTGGAGATGTGGATGGCTGCTGGCTGGTAAAAGTGCTGTGTCAGGGAGAATATCAAAGTGGAGCAGGATCAGACCCCAGGAAAAGCCTGAGCGTGTCTGGGGACGCTGAGGAGGTCCTGATGTGCCCAGGGGGCTGCTGGTGGCACTGGGGAGGTGGCAGCGCTCAGCTCACGAAGCTGTCACCCGCAGCTGTGCCAGGGACGCATTTTCAGGATGGAGATATTTGTATTTGTCTGCGTACCCTGCAGGAGAGTGTAAGTGTTAGGAGGCAGAGTGGTGTGAAAAGTGCAGAAGGACAGCTGGAATACCAATAAATCTTGATTACACCTTGCCCTCTTCTTCAGCAGAGGCTTAACTCAGTTATTTTTTAAATAAGGTGTCAGTGTACGTGGATATTTAGGAATGTGTTTGTGGAATGGAAGAGGATGGGAATTGTGCAGCATGTCCTGACTTCCTGCCTCTGAAACACAAATCTGGTCTTGATTGCAGCCCCAGTGTGTACCTTCTGGTATAAGTTTGTGTTTAGATAAAAAACAGATAAAATATATATATATGTGTGTGTGTATCTAGAGGACTTAAAATGTACTTTTTAAATGTACTTTAAATGTACTTTAAAAATGTGCAGCGTTACTGCAGTGTTTGAATTAAGGATATAAAGTGCTTTGTTTTATCTTTTTCGTTGTAACATCTTTCATCACTGTGCATTGCAGTGATGGTTGGAGCAGAGGAGGGATTGCAATGTGGGCAATCCTGCACAGCAGTGCCAGATGCACAGGGACAGACAGACAGACAGACAGGGGAAGGACAGTGTTTTCCTGTGAAGTGACACAGAGGATTCACAGAATGTCTCAGGGTCACAGAGCGTGGCCAGCAGTGAAATCTCTGATGATCCATGGGGAGAGGAGAGGGGTGAAGGAAACATCCCCTGCAGAGCTGCCAGTGCTTTCACTTCAGAGCTTTGCTCCTGGCCTCTGATGAGCAGCTTACAGCAGAAACACTCCAGCCTGCAGAGAGAGAAGCTGAAGAATCAGAGACAACTTTTACTTCTTTTTTTATTTTTTATTTTTTCATATTTTTGCTGTTCCTATTTAAAGGTTTTCCATAACTGAAAGCAAGGGTAACAACCCAGGTCAGACAAACTAAAATTGAGCTGCTCTTTGATTTTTCTGAAGAAATCTTTCACGATGTCTCAGTGGCACAGTGGGTAGCCTTGAACCCTTCAGTGTTTGAACTGAGGCAAGGCAGGGAAAAGAGGAGGAGATGTTTTAGATGGAAGAATTTCACAGCGTTTCAGGAGAGGCTTTTTGGAGAACGTTTGTCCTTGGTCTGTTGTCTGTAGTTTAAGGATGGTGTGTTTGGCACAGGGGAGCAGGGCACTGCCAGCCGTGTCCCAGTGCAAGGGTGACATCTCCTGATGGCTCCCCCGAGCAGCCTGGCTGTCCCAGGGCTGTGACACTGCCAGACCAGCTCTGGCTCATCCAGGGAACAGCGTCATTTCCTAAATTGACTTTTAAATGGTGAGGCACAAGCGTGAGTGTGGAGCCCAGCAGGACAGCTCCTGTTGGTGGTAGGGAACAGCAAGCCAAGCCCAGCTGCAGATCCTGTGGAAAATAAGTTTGCAAAGGATTCACAGAGGCATGAAGAGCTCTGCGGGGTTGGCTGAGGCAGAGATAAACCCGAATGCACTGCTTGGAGAGCTGTAGTGGGAGGGGTTCCTCCAGCCCTGCAAGCTGGTGGTGGAGCTTCCTGAGCTCCTGTGGGAGGCAATCATGACAAATATTTTCTCTCAGGAAAGTGGAAGTAATGACATATGTCATGTGTGTACTTTTTGTTTGAGATGTGCATGACTGTAAAAAAACAGATGGCTCCTTTAATTCTGATCATGGAATGTGGCTTCTCTGATTATGAGTCTATTATTCCTTTACAGATCTTTTTAATAAATTCCTTCTGAAGGGGGAAGGAAGTGAAATTGCCTTGCATCAACTCATTAAGAGTTACCAGGAACACTAATGGTTATTAGGAAGGCTGTGTCCAGTGAAGTACAAATATGTTGCCTAGAGCAGCCTGAGAAAAGAAAACAAGCCAACGAGGCACAAATAAAACGTAAATGCTATTTCCCAGGGGGATGTTTGTGTCCCTGTGCTCACCCAGGGCTGAGGCAGCCCAGGCAGCTCTCCATCCCTCCCTGCTGAGGTTCTTGTGCTCACCCGGGGCTCAAGCAGCCCGGGCAGCTCTCCATCCCTCCCTGCTGAGGTTCCTGTGTCTGTCCCTGTGCTCACCCGGGGCTCAGGCAGCCTGGGCAGCTCTCCATCCCTCCCTGCTGAGGTTCCTGTCCATGTGCACTGTGGCTGAGCTCCCACGGCAGCAGTGTGGGGGCAGCCCTTCAGCCTGGAGCCCTCCTGCTCTGCCCACACGTTTGCAGGGGAATCTGGCCGGCCTGACTCAAACACATCCGTGTTCTTGGGCATTCCTGCTCCAGGCTGTTCCAGCTGCTGCTTGCGTGCATCTCGAGTGTTTATTTTTGTTGGAGCAAGGGGGACACGTGGCTGGGGTGGCAGGCTGGCCAGCGTGGGCTTTGCCATGGGTGCAGCCGGCCCAGCAGTGATGGAGGGGGGAGAAGGTGGAAGTCCCTGGGGAAGGCAGGAGATGTGGTGTCTTTTCTTCTCCTGCTCCCGTTCTGGGGCTTCAGCCCTGTCCTGCCGGGACAGGTTTTTGCTTTTTTCTCCCTGGAGCTGGTTTCCTTTGGCTCATGCCCACAAGGCTCTGGCAGCACCTCTTCCTGGCTCCAGGGTTTTCCTGATTTCCTGGCTAGCACCGCTCCTTGCCCTGGGTCCCCTCAGCCCTGCTCTGCCCTCGGCGCTGTGGTGGAGCATTTGGGTGCTCATGCTGTAAATCCTTCAGCACAGCTATTGCTGTGAGGCTGTCATCTGGTAGAGATCATTAGAACCCTGATGATTACAGGCCTTTATTTTTCTTTTTAAACATATAAATTGGTTCTATTTCTTGTAGTGCTTCTCAGTTGAAAAGAACCCCTAGATTCAACCAAAATGTGTTTCCTTCTGACCTAGTGAATGTGACACTGTAATCAGCCTCTCAGGAGTGTAATGGGACTGCATCCATGTGTGATTTGTGATTCAGAGCAGAGCAGATTCCTTCAGCCTCACCGAGGACTGAGGTTGCAGCACATTCCACAGCTAGATGTGTAAGGCTGCTGTGTTTTAGGTGCCTTTTGGACAAATTGAAGATACATCCACCTCACAGTGACAATATTTAAATGGATCCTAGCTCTCAGTGTGCAGGCTTGGTGACCTTCTGATGAATTTGAAGGCTTGGCTGTACTGCGTGTGATCTGCTGGCATTTTGAACACTCTGTTCCATTTTTCCAAGAGTCTCCTTCACCCTCAGGGATGACAACGTAGGTGGGGAAGATTCCTCCTGTCGTCAGGAATGGAATGCTGCTCTGTGATGGTTTGGAGACTGATTGGCTTGGTTGTAACCTATCTTTATAAACATCCCATCTGCTATCAGTGCTCTTCCATGATGGATTCCAGCTTGGTACTTTATTATGCTGATTCTTTCTGAGCGCTAGGGAGGTGCTGATGAAAGGAAGAGTGTTAGAAATGGAGAGAGGAAGGTGGGAAGAGGAGTTCCATTGTTCCATTTGAGGGATTACACTAATCCACATTTGAGTTCTGAGAGAGAAGGAACATCCAGGGGGGAGCTGAAATGCCTGGGAGCTGCTCTTGCAGGTTTGTCCCTCTTCCCTAGAGCCAAACTGGGACAGATATTGGAGAGAACGAGTAGCAGTGGTGGAGAACGCACATTCCCCCCATCAGGCTGACCCTGGGAAAGCCAGGGCAGAGCAAACACCTCCATCCCCTCAGAGCTGGATAAATCTGTGCTCTGGGGCTCCCTGGACACTCCTGGAGGTCACTCACTGATCAGATTCCAAACCTGGAGCACTAAAATGTCCCGACTCTTACTCTGCTTGCTCCTTTCCAAATTTCTGCAGAGGCTGGATGAGTTTCTTCATTTCTTTCATTGAAATGAGGCTGAAGGTTAACTAAAATCCTGTATAACTGTGTGTCTTCGCTGTCCTTCTCTTGATCTATTAATTTCCATGTTTTAATGCTTAAAATCTCTCTGTATACAGAAGGAAAACAGGAAACATTAACGAACTTAAATTATGTGGATTTTCTTGGCCAGAGAGAAAGTGGAAGGAAAATAAAATCAAGATGTGGTCGCAATTCTAATTGATGTAGACAGGAAAATCTTTAAAAATTAAAACTGAAAATTTGGCAGCAAATAGGAGCACACTGGTGTTTTAGAAAAATCAAATAAAAACTATACACTTTGATAATGGAGCAGAGGGAAGGTAGATTTTGAGAAGAACACAGGCTGCATTGTGTCAGAGCCTGTGGTTGGTGTGCAGTTCTACAACAAGCACTTGATAGTCTCCCAGACAACACAGCTTCATTGCAAGGAGTCATTTTGAGAGAATTGTGGAGCTCTGGGGCCTCTGCTCCCTCTGATCTGCCTGCTGAGCTCAAGGGTGGAAAGCTCTCAAAAGGGGCTGAGGATTTTTGTGGCCGAGAATTTCCTGCTGTCACCACCACCTTGGTGCTTCTGATGTTCCCCTGGAGCTGCAGAAATCTTGTGTGGGGTGTGGGGATGGGGAATGGGCTGAGGGTAGGAAAGCTCTGGTTCTAGCCCCAGGGCCCTCCATGCACATACCAGGTGCTTCTCCCAGCTCTGGTGGCTTGGGTGTGTGAGATAAAGGGCTTGAAATGCAAATCTGTCTGTCTGTCTATCTATCTGTCTATCTATCTATCTATCTATCTATCTATCTATCTATCTATCTATCTATCTATCTATCTATCTATCTATCTATCTATCTATCTATCTATCTATCTATCTATCTATCTATCTATCTATCTATCTATCTATCTATCTATCTATCTATCTATCTATCTATCTATCTATCTATCTATCTATCTATCTATCTATCTATCTATCTGTCTATATAGCTATCTGTCTATCTGTATATTTATCTATCTATATATCTATCTATCTGTTTGTCTATATGTCTATCTATCTGTCTATCTATGTATCTGTCTATCTGTCTGTCTGTCTGTCTGTCCAGTTTAAGAAAGTTTCCATCTGCTGTGAGCCCAGAGGTGATTCAGGGCAGGGGTGGCAGGAGGGCAGCAGCCTGCTGTGCTGTGTAATTATTAATGTGTGCCATTGTGCAGTGCTGGCTGTAAACCTGGCTTTGTACAAGCAGGATTTTGTTTAGCAAACATGCCCAGAGATGGTTTTGTTGCTGTTGTTGTTAAGCAGTTGATTTTACTGTGTGGCAGAGGGTCAAAAGCCTGCTCATGCCTGTCTCTCTTTTATTAGGTGAGCAGCAGTCTCTCTTGAAGTGTGCTGAGTCCATAGAGGGTGCTTTGTGTTAAGCACTTAATTCTCTGGTGGGGACTCAGAATTAGTCTGACTCAAGGGTTTTGTGCTTCACCTCCAGCTATGAAAATGGGGTGATGCAGTTCAAGGGCCAGGCTTAATTATCCCAGGCTTGATGACTGGCACACCTGTAAATGTCCCTGCCTGAAGGCTAAATGGTGCCTCAGTTGTCTCTGTGCCTTCTTTCTGGTGTCCTTTTCCTTATGCAGCACAGAAGGGTTTTTGTGTTTTGTCCCACGCTGTGGGCAGCAGCTCTCTGCAGCTGCCCTGCACACTGATCCAGCCTGGGCTGCACACCAGGTCAGGTTGGTTCTTATTATTTCAGTTAGGGCACACTCCTGTATTTCCTTTCCTGGATGGTTAAACCTTCCTTCCTGGCAGATACAGCAGGGAGTTCATCAGTTTCATCTGTGAACTTGTGTCCTGCAAGACTGTCATCACAGTGCTGCCTTTACTGAAGAATTTCCCTTCATCTAGTTAAATAATCCTTTTCTGGATGAAAAAAAAGATACTCAGACTGTTACAATATTCTTGCATTTGAATGGATTTGAAAGCCTGAGCAAATCAAGTTTTTCCACTTTGCTGTTTCCCTGAAGTTTTCCTGAGACAGAAGATGATCTGGCCCAGCAGGTCTGTGGTGCTGCCTGCAAACAAGGCTGCAGTCCCCGGAATAGATGGGGCTGCTCTGATGAGTGCAGGTTACCTCCAGTTGCTTTAATGAGCCCGTGCAGTTGTGTTGGGCTTACTGCACGCTTGAATTAATGACTTGGAAGGAAGTTTGTTAGTCTGCTTTGCTAGAAACCAAATCAAACACCAGCCTGGCATATTCTGCAATGACACGGAACAGCAGAACTGCAATTTTAATTTACCTCAGGCTGTGTGTGATCCTTTCTATTAACAGCAGCAGACAGGTGTTCAAATAACAATCCCTGGGGAGGGTGCTGGTTCTGCACGTGGGCCACAGGTGGCGCTTCCCCAGCAGCAGAGACTTTCTTGTCTCTTTGGGGTTTGACTTCATTGTTCTGCAGGGAGGGCAGCAGAGGGGCTGCCTGTCTGCTCTGGACTATCCTGTGAGGCTTTTTGGTGAGTAGGATGTCAGGTCTGGATGTGCAGGTTCACACGGAAGGATGTGTTGAAGGAATTGAACAGGTGAGAAGATACTCTGCAGCAAAGCTCCAAGACACAGGTGAAAATGGAGAAGGCAAGTCTGCATTCCTACAAATATACAAAGGAAGTAAACTTGGAAAGAGTGAGGTATGAGCAGAGAGTTTAGCAGTCAAAGGACAGGATGCAGGGGAAGAATAATGTGACCAAGGAACCAAACCAATCTGTGATTTTGTATGGGAAAATGAATCATGAAACTTTCGTAATTTAGGGTGAAGTTAGCAAAGATTAATTTGTGTGTACTAGAAAAATTGCCTATCAATTGTTGGCTATGATTGCTGTTATTGAATAGCTTTGGAAAGTGCAACCACAAAGTCTAATCTTACATGTAAATCAATGTTTGCTAGACATGATATATTGACTGAAAACGACAGATTATGAATCACAATTTGATTGTTTGGAGCTTAGACTTGCTGCAAAAAGAAGTGATTTAAGCTGTAACTTGGAGCCTGCAGTTTAATGATCCTGTGGAGAGAAATGCTGAAGAAGCTGGAAAATCAGATTCAGATTTTCATCTAGTGACTTTCAGGGCAGCACCACTGATAAAGGGATTTATTGTTTGCTGACATTACATCTGGGTGATCTCCTGGCAGAGGAGGAGAGGAAATGTGAGAGATGGGCCAGGTTTTGGAGCAGTGCATGTGAGGTGACATGAGAGCAGATGTCACAGGGAGATAGAGCAGATGTCACAACACCCAGAGCAAGGACAGAGAGCTGGGCAGGGCTGGGGGCTGTGGGGATGTACGGACACATCCACACACAGGTTTGAGTGGAAGTGTTCTTGTCTGCTATAAATTTGGGAATAACTGTGGCATCTCAGGAGTGCTCAAGTGTCAGCAGATGTTCTTCCCCAGGACACCACGTGAGACTGTCCCCTGTCCCTGTCCCCTGTCCCTGTCACAGCAGCACTGCAGCCTGGCTGCCTTTCACACCAGCTGGGGCTGAACTCCTCAAGAAGAAACATCCAGAGGGGCCAGACACGATGCTCTCAGCCCTGACATCCTAAGCTTGTCACAAAGCCGAGCCTGTTTCACCCAACGTGATTATCTGTCCCTCTGTCAAGGAGGCAGATGCCTCAGCTAGGAAATATCATCCCCCAGCCTGTCAGCTGGATTCTATAAATGGAAATAGGTCTTTAAAAGCCAAACATTATATTTAGTTGCAGCTATGGGGGGGAAGGAGGAAAAGAAAAAAAAAGAAGAAAAAGAATAAGTAAAGTCTGAACCCTTTAGAAACAGAAAAAAGGAACAACAAAGGACTCTTAGGTTGGCCCTAATAATTTGCAAATGTTGATGCAGTCATTAAATGTAGACTGCATAGATAAAAGTTACTCTTCTGTCACTCCTTTTATCTCTACCTGAAGCATTCACTTGCCAGTCAGGTTTCTGTGTACAAGCCATAAATATTCAGCTTTTCTTGGAATAGTTTTTACCCACTATTTGCTTGTTTTCATCTCCATATGCCAGAGGCAGCAACAATAAAATGCTGTGAGCTGGAGGTGTGCATGTCGGGGATTTAGCCTTGGACAGCCTGCAAAAGCCTTATCTGGCCAGGGCTTAATGGCACAGTGATGGGGAGTGAGCCAGAAGTCGAATTAAAATCCAGCTGGTTGAGGTGTGAAGGAAAGGTAAATGCAGTAAATCCAAGCTGCAGTCAGTGCTGGAGCAGGGCTGGGTGCTGGTGGGACAGGCACGGGCAGGGCTGGGTGCTGTGGCTCAGGTTTCATCTCTGAGGGTGGTGCTGAGTCTGCAGCTCCAGCGTTCTGAGCCCGTTCAGTAGAAGCTGGGGAGATTTTCCAGGTGTTGCACTGAGTGCAGCCTTGGGCTGCCCAAAAACGTGGGCCTGCCTAATTACTGCAGCTTGAGAGAATAACGCTTGCTCTTTGGGGTTTTCACTTCTCGTGGACACTGCCAGAATTGCTCTGGGCAGCTCGTTGTGTTGTTGGCTGAGTATCCTGATGGGAATTAGGGGGAAAATGGCACCTGTGCAGAGCTGTGGGCACAGCAGCCTGCCTGCACCGTGAGCTCGGGCACAGCAAGGTGACAGGAATATTCCACATGTCTCCTTGACTTTGTGCTGGAGCATCTGCCTCGAATCCCTGGGAAGGGGGAGGTTGTGCTGGTCAGCTGGTCCTTTTGTAGAGCCACATCTCCCTGCAGGGGCTCTGAGATCACGTCAGAGTGCTGCTGGCTCTCAGGGCCTGTGGGAGCCCAGCCAGAGCCCAGAGTGGAGCAGGGTTCTGTGTGTGAGAGCCCAGAGTGGAGCAGGGTTCTGTCTGTTCTTTGTACTCACTGGATGCTTGCTCTGGCTGGGCTGGGGGCGTTGGCAGCAGGACATGAGCCAGGGGTGTGTGTGTTACCTGTGGGCACAGGACATGACCCAGGTGTGTGTGTGTTACCTGTGGGCACAGGACATGGTCCAAGGATGTGTGTGTGTTACCTGTGGGCAGCACAGGTAACCCCTGAGCAAAGCACAGGGCAGAGCAGGGGCACTGCTGTGCCTTGGCAAGGGCAGTGCAGGTCCATGGAAGGCAGCCTGTGAGTGCCCATGAGAGAATCCATGGAGAAGCGGACTCTGGAGGACGTGTGCTGTTATCCTGTTATACAGGATATATTTTCATTAGGAAATATTTGTGTGTTTGTTTTCCTGCTCTCTCTCCTTCCCAGCCCCTGACTGCCTGGCCTTCAGTGCAATTTGATTGCTGTTCATTACTTCGGTTCCCTATCCAGAAGCTGTCATTTTTATTTATTTTCATATTCTAATTTAGCCTCAGAAAGAAAATAACATTTGTCCAAAAAGAATTAGAGGCAATAACTTTTTGAGAGAACTAAGCCTTTGAAAATTAGTTTTTTTACTCAGTTTAATTTCATGGGTGCACAATCTCTATTGCATGTAGGCCAACTGGATTGCAGCAGGTGTAAAAAAAAAAATACATATTTTAAGCCTTTAATGTGTTATTTATGAATGCATTATAGTTATAATAATTCACTTACAGGGCTATTGTGACAGCAGCCCCTTATCTGAAAAATGGGAATTTGTAATATGAAATAGTTAATTAACAAGAAGAGAATAAACTGCGAAGGTGCAGAGGGATTGGCAGCACTCACAGAGAAACAGGCACAGAAAATGAGAAAGCCCAGTGGAGGCAGGAAAAGTCAGAACTGTTACAGAAACTCAGAAATTAGTCTGGTGCCCGCAAATGTCGTCTGTCTTAACAGAATTGTTGGAAAACTTCTTGGGCTTTGCAGCCTTGCTTTGGAGAGAATTGCAGCGGTGAAATAAATGGGATCTGTTACTGTGCAAAGACCGGTGGAGAACTTAATCCTGCATGGGACTTGCCGGGGAGTATCGGGATACGTTTGCCAGATGCAAGATAATGTCAAGTAAATATTGGAAGCTGTAATGGCAGCACAGCGTGCTGGAGCATGATGAGGGGCACAGGCAGGAGGGAGCTCCGTGCTCTCAGCTCACGCAGCCACTGCACTGAGGGAGGCAGGGCTGCAGTTTCACAGGGCTCGCCCCAGTCCCTCCCGAGGGCAGGCAGGCTCTGGGGCTGGCTGAGAGGGGCTGGGACTCTCTGCTGGGCTGGAAACACTTCAGCACCCGTTCTGTGCTTCCGGCCGCAGTTCGCTGTGGCTTTGCAGCTGCGGTGCTTTTGTGCTGTCCCTTTTCTGCACGGACCCAGTGGTGTGAGGGGTTTGGTCAGTGCTGGGTGCAGCTCTGGGGTCAGAGAGCAGCCAGGCTGCAGCTGGGCTCACCTGCACTCTGCAGAGAGCCTGTTCTCCTTTCTGCCATCAGAATCTTCTGTGCAACTTCTGTCTACTGCCCCTCTTGCCCTCTGACTGTTTCACTTGTTCTGGCTGTTGACTGATGCACATACAACCACAGAGTGGTTTGGGTGGAGAGAAACCTTAAAGGTCACCTTGTCCACCCCTGCCATGGCAGGGACACCTCCCACTGTCCCGGGTGCTCCAGCCCCAGTGTCCAGCCTGGGCACTGCCAGGGACCCAGGGGCTGCCCCAGCTGCTCACACGATGGTGGAATCAGTGAGGTTGGAAAAGACCTCCAGGGTGGTGGAGCCCCAGCAGCTTTGGCCCATCACACCTGGGGGTAGCCCACATCACTGAGTGTTGTGCCCAGTTGCTTCCTGAGCGCTTCCAAGGACTCCACCACCAACCTGGGCAGCCCCTTCCAGTTCCTCACCACCCTTCCAGGGAAGAAATTCTTCCTGATGCCCAGGCTGGGGCCAACATGGGTTGTTCTGGTTCTTTGGCCAGCCTGAGCTTTGGCCTCTTTCTGCCTAAAGCTTCAGTGAAATTCCCATTATTTTCACTCCCTGGAGAATAACTAAATGAGATACAGTGTGCATACAACCTGTCAGCAGCACAGTTTATGTTTTGTTCACCCACAGCTGTTTTGAGTGCCCTTCCAGGCTACTGCCCACAGCGGGGCACTTTGTCTAGACATGATGTGAAGCTGGAGCTGTTAGTCAGAATCTATTAATACATGATATGCAAAGCATTCCTGGAGAGAAACTTCAGCTCTGAAATGTCAGCTGTGGCCAAGGGAAGCTCCTTCTGTTGTCCTACCTGGTGGGAGAGGAGAGCTGCTGCTGGGCCAGGGCAAGGTCTGAGCCCCAGCACAGGAGCAGCTGGAGCCAGCACGAGCCAGCACGGCTGCAGAGCTGTCCCGGGGCTGAGCCCAGCCCGTGGCAGCCCCTCAGCTGTGAGACACAGCCATTACAGCAATAACTCCGTCAGAAATCGACAGCACCACTGAATGAGTGCGAGAGTGACAGTGAGTCATCTCTGATCATTGTGCTCGGCAGCCTGGAGATCCACGGGCAGCCAGGACAGCTCCATCCCACCTCTGCATGACAGCTCAGGACAGGGAGAGCAGCTCAGAGTCACTGCTGGCTCCCTCCAGAGAGGCTGCTCCGGGCTGCTCGCAGGGCTCTGAGGCAGGTAGGACCATTGTGGGGCTGGCAGGGCTCACCTGGCACTGCAGCTTTCCCCCTTCTCCGTGCTGTGGAGGTGTTCTGTGCAACAGCGAGCACAGAACTCTTTGTCACTTGCCTGGCTGTTGGGAAATTATTGGGCAAAGGCTGGCTAAAATGCTAATGAAATTTGGCAGAATGCTCTTTAGCATTTCAGTTCAGGAGCAGAGTACGGGGCAGAATGGAAGTTACAGATGAGTAAATTCGAAGGTAAGAGGAAAGGTGGGCTTGTTTGCAATCTGCAAACACCTCACTCCGTAAATGAATTCTTGGAGAAGCTGTTAAAAATTTGTTTCAAGTTTTGCTGCAGTCACTTAAGGTGCAAATGGGGTTGTGGGGGCTGATGTTAAAAATACTGTGAATGCTTTTGTGGCTACAGGGCGAGGAGGAGTGGAAGGATTTGGGCACTGGTGGTGGGAATGGTGCAAAGGGTGCATGGATGGCTTACTGGAGCTGGCCACAGCAAGGAGGGTTTGCAGGCCCTGTGGACTCCAGCACTTGTTTGAACAGTTGTTTGTGCCAAATATTCAGCTGCTGCAAATTGCTCTGAAGCTTTTCTTGATGGTTTTTTTTTTTGTTGAATGGAGCTGCTGTGACTCCACATGTTTCAGACATTTACAGCAGTGGTATTCTTCCCATGTTTCAAAGTTTTTCAATCAACTTTCAGAAGAAATGTTTTAATTTCTTTGGAGATATCTGCAGTCCCAGTCGGCATAAATACAGTAATGACACCAAATAGGGACTTGTCTCTAATATAGGTGACTTCAAAGCAGTACAAAAGTGAATGTGGTATCCCAAGGCAGCTCTCCAGCCACAGTATGCAGCATACACTGTCCTCAGTTTGAACAGAGTGGCTTTTTCTTGTACTCTTGTACTTACTACCTCCTAAAAACCAGAAGCTAACTTATAGCTCGGTGTTGAAACAATGTCTTTTTCCGAAGACACACATTTGTCTTTGCTCGCTTTGATAGACTGTTGTAAGCTAGAGGACTGCAGTGTTCACTTCATGCACTGGAATGTGAAATGTGATGATTTTTTTCTCAGAGCTCTGCTGTGCTTGCTGCCTTGGGTTGTTTTTTATGTCATTTACGGTGCTGAACATCAATGCGAGCATATTATGCAATGTAGTATAAAAATACACAAAGGCAATAAACTCCACTGTTATTTCTGCTCTAACAGAACAACCTTATTTGATCATTTTGCCTTTTGATTTCTGGAGAAGTTAATTCCAAGTAGTGAATTGCATCTGGAGTGTTTGTGGAGCAGCAGGAGCTCCTGGTGCTCAGCTCCAGGTGTCTCCCAGAGCTGGCAGTGGACGGTAGCTGTGTAGCTCAGAGGGTGGCAGCCACCCAGGCATGGAGATCTGCTGCTTCCCAGGGAACACTTTCTGCACCTCTCCATGGCACACCCAGGCTTTTGGCTGCTGCCGATCCATTTTCTGTGCTTTGCTTAAAAAATTTCCTCTGAGGCCATTTCTCTGAACAGCTCTTTCTGTGATGAGTTTGAATTTTAAAACACTCCATTTCTTGCATCCTTTCTTTTGTTAATCCTCAGTAAATGGGGCAAATAATTGGGAGGTGTCACCTGTCCTTTTGTGAACAGTGCTCCTGTTCTTTTCTGCTTCTTCCAAGAGAAATGCCCACGAGCTGCAACTTCAGTGACAGTCTCTGAACAGACTTCCAGGCTGGTGTTCATCCCTGCTCCCCGAGGCATGGCTCATGCTTCCACATTTCCAGGAGGAATGTAGTCTATTCTTTGATTATTTTGTTGCTATTTTCATACTTTTCCTTGTCTTGCTCGTCCTAGAGGATCCTGATCTTTTCCAGTTCTTTCTTTGTGTTTTTGCTGTTTTGGTTTTTTTTTCCTTCCCAACATTAGGGGAGTTTGTCTCTTTTTTGTAGCCCTGCTGTTGACAATAATGCTCCATAAATAGAAGAAAAAAGGCATTCCCACTTCTCTCTACCTCTCTTATAACTTGAAACTATTCTCCTAGCTCCAAATAGGGCTACATTAATAATTAAATTCTCATTAAAGTTATGATACACAAGAGTATTCTAATATTTCGTAAGCAGAAAACTATAGCTGTCCAAAGCTCTCAGAAACTGCTAGTTTCCCACTCATCCTGGACCTTTCTAGCAGGTCTCCTGGCACCTTCTCTGCCTGCCTGATTCTCACCACACTTCAGCGATATTCTTTGGAAGTAGCAGCAGCATTCCTTGCTTTTTCTCACAGGCTTTGTCAGTGAAGAACATGAGTTCACTGTTGGGACTCAAATTGTCACAGTGATTTTTAAATTTACCATGAGCTGGTCAGAGTGGGTTTATGGTAGACAGGGGTGAGTGAGGCTCGTGTTTCCACCTGGGCTTGCTGTCCATCTCCTCCTATGTTCAGGATGCTCCTGGCCTGTGCTGCTGGAGCAGGAGAAATGTCTGTTCCAGCAGCTGGTGTGGCAGTCACAGCTCCAATCTGGGAGCCAAATCCTTGGTGCCTGTGCAATTTGGGTGGTTTATCTCCTGCAGCTGGCCAGGCAGGTCCTGCTGTCCAGTGCCCTTGCTTGAGCCAGCCCCTGCTGCCATGCAGTGCCCCATTCCACACTGGTGTGCTCCCAGTGCTCCCAGTGCTCATTGCTTCCCATACACACACCACAAACACGAATGGCACCCTTGAATTACTGCCTTGTCTGCTGTGCTGCATGCACCAGCCCACCTGCTTGGCAAGCAGCCAGCTTGCATTTATTTTAGCAGATGGGGAAAGCAGGAAACCTCTTGGAAGAGGCAGAGAAGAAATCTTCATTCATTCATTCCTTCCTTCATTCAGGGTGAGCTGAGCTGCAGAGTTCAGGTAAGAGTGGGCACATCTGGCACAGCAAACCCCAGGGTGCTGGGTGTGCACAGGGGACGGTAAATTGGGGCTGCTCCTTAGCACCTGATGAGCAGGGATCTGCTGGTCCCAGCTCACATGCCGGGGGCTGACAGCTCTGCCTGGAGACTGCAACCTCCCAAACCAGGCTCTCACAATCCCAGAATTTTAGGGAGGGAGTGACTCAGAGACCATGGAGCCGCAATCATTTCCCCAGCACTGCCCTGCTCTCCACTGGAGCGTGTCCCCAGGTGCCACATCTCCCCCTCACCTCTTCCAAACCCCTGCAGGGGCTGCGATTCCTCTGCCAGCAGCCCTTTGTTGAGGCGGTGTTCCCTGATACCAGCCCAAACCTCCCCTGGAGCTGGTGACACCAGGCTGGGGACAAGGTCTCGATGTGCTGGCTCTTCTGTTCCTGCCTTCATTGCTCCCTGCAGCTGCAGGGGTGGAGCAGAGCTCTCCCTGAGCTCCTGACCTTTCGCCGAGGCACCGGAGCGTCCCTGGTTCGCCCTTGGACTCTGTTTGCAGCTTCCCTGCTGCCGCCCTGCAGGTCAGTGCCCTCAGTGTGTGCCCATCGGAGGCCGTGCAGGGTGGGAGGCTTTCTCCTCGCCCCGGGGGCTCTGGCCAGGCCAGCAGGGTCCAGTTTGCACCTTGGTCTGTCCGTTCCTGTCCTTGTCCCTGGGCACGGGAGGTCGTGGTTCCTGCACCTAGGGCACGGCTCCGGCAGGGCTGGCTGCTGGCACGTGTAGATAAGGCTCTGCCAAAATCCTGCTGCCATTTCACAGGGGAAAGAGGAGATGCGTTCTTAGCAGCATTTATCAACACGTTTTTGGTGTAGTATGTCTTTGTTATCCACAAGGATCTGAATGCAGCCTTATCTGGGCTGGTCTTTTCCGAGGATAACAGCCTATTACTGCGAGCAGTTAATCCAATTATTCTTCTAGGTCAAGGGGGAGTGTAGTGTGCAAATATTTTTGGAAGATCTGAAAAAAATTATTCTGTGTGTTGACCCGAAGAGAGCGTATTTCAGAATTTCTCAGCAGATCAAAAAGTTAAGAAATTTCTATATATGTTGGAGGAAACATGGTTAAAAGAGCTGTCAGCTTTCAATTTTGATCACAAGACAGTCACTTATTTAAAATATAAAGATATTTCCCAATGGAAAGTAGTTTCAAATCAGAAAATACATCACTATCTAAAATCATCAGAGAAGTTCTTTGATGTGGGAATGAAGGTGGAGCTGTGCAAACCTTAGGAATTAATACAGTGCAAAATGTTTTTTCTAAAGTAGCTTTCAGCCACATAATGTTGGCTCTCTTGGTTCTCCAGTAATGGTTTCAGTGGGTGTCTCAGCAGGGACTGCAGTGACTGTGAGTGACCCCTCTGAGGCAGGAGAGGAGCCCAGCTGTGGGGAGCTGTCCAGCTGTGGGGAGCTGTCCAGGGGCTGCCCAGCTGTCAGTGGGGTTTGTTCCGGCTGTCAGTGGGGTTTGTTCCAGCTCTGGGGGTGCAGGGGTGGCACTGGACAAGCCAGGGTGACCCTGCTGCTCTGCCCAGCCCTGCCATCAGCACGGGGACATTCCCCTCCCTGCAAGCTCTGCCAGGGGGTTCTGTTTGCTATTCAGGGATGAGCCCCCAGCGGGGTTCAGGGATCTCTAGGGGTGCTTGTGCTGCAGTTTGGGGTCAGTTAGGGCTGTTGGGGTGAGGTTGGACTCCCGTGGGTGCTGTGGATCACAGACACACACCTGTGTGGGGTGGGGACCTCCCAGGGGAGGGAGAGGCTGAGCTGCAGCTGCTGGGGAGGTTTGTACTCTGTGCCAGGCCCAGCAGGAGCTGGCACCTGGGCCTCGCCACAAGGAGCATTCCTTAGGCATCAGTGGTGACTTTGAAATATTCCTGGGATGTTTGTGCTGTAAATAGGAGGTTGCCCTCCCTTTCCCACAGACACAGAAAAATACTCACAGGCCATATCCTGCTGAATCCCTGGAGCCTCAGTTCTAATGACTGACTGCAGCCTAATTGAGATCAGCAGTTTGGAACTCATTAGTTCAAGTTCTAAAAGCCCTCTATTGGGCAAGAGGCTTGCTTCCCCGAGTTCTTGGAGGCAGTTACTGCCCATCTCAAAATGATGCTCTATTCACACGTGCCATAAAACTGTCCTTTAGTGTCAGGTCAGAAATAAGCACAGGAAATAGTTGCCATGGAGGAAATTCATAGAAATGGTCTGAGAGCAAAAGAGCAGGCGCTGCTTCCCTGTGAGAGTGAAGGAGCTGGGCTGGCCCTGGCATCCTCTCCTGTCACACACCCCATCCAGCAGCAGCTTCCAGATGTAATGGGAGCTCGTTTTGAGCCTACTTTTAATTCTGAAACACCCTCTAAAGAAAGTTGTGTCTTTCACGAGGTATTTTTGCTGTTTCGTTTCTTTCAGTTTGGAATAAGCTGGTGTGGTGCCTGGGTTGGGGGTGTGCTGGGGAGGAAGGAGTGGTGCAAAATGAGGAACTCCAGAAATGGCTCACTGTGAATAAAAATTAGAGAATTGGCTGCTTGTGCTTCCTGTGATAACTGTCTTCATTGTGAAAACTGCAAGTCAGAGTCAACCAGACTTCAAAGTTGGGAGCACACAGCTGCAAGCTGAAAATAAGATTTCTGGGTGATGCAGAAGTGCCAGGGCTGTTTGGTAAGAATAACTTCATCAAGGTTTTGGCAAAGCTTAATAGTGAAATGGTTTGGATAGACTGTGCTGTCATTAAGAGGTTCTGAGTCTTTTACAACCCCAGAATAGAATTTTTTTTTCAATTAGCTTCTAAGTATTGTTGTGCTCTGAGTTTATTTTGTTGCACAGGTGGCTAGCAAAACAGTCACACCTTCAATGGGGAGAAATTAGGGGGGAAAACAAAGCAGTGATGAAAAGGGGATTTTTACTGCACATATACCTGAGAGATTCTCATCAGCTGTCCCAGCTGGGAAATGTTATTACAGCAAAATAGCCCACTCTCCTCCCCTTCCCTGTCCTACAGCAGTCACTTGAAGCAAGCTATTTCAGAGAGGGTTTTTTTTTAGACTTGTCCCTGTGAGGAGCTGAAAGCAACTTGATAGCCCAATGTTTTCCCCTAAAAGGGAAAAAAATAATTCCTGTGTAACTGTAAACAGCCCCAGGGCCTGGGTAACCTCATTTGTGACCTTCATTGGTGGGGGTGAGGGAGGTGCTCAGTGAGCGTCCTGTGGGGAGGGGACAATGACAATGGAGACGCATTGGCTGATGTTCTCATTATTCCAGAAAGTGGAATGGGTTCATATTCTCATATTGCCCTTATTCGAATATTCGCAAATATATTTGAATATTCCCAAATTCCCCATACTGGAATGGGTTTTTCCTGCCCTGTGCCGTGTTCTGAGTGCAGGTTTAAGAGGTGCTCTCATGCTCTCTGTGCCCTGAAGGCCTCAGTGAGGTTTGTGTGTGTAGAGCCACAACTTCAGTCCTCCCCCAGTGTCAGCAAAATGAATTTATTGCAAGTGCAAGCTCCTGGGGCTCGCAGCATGTAAAAGTAACCAGACTGTGAAAAGTTAGGCAATGATGAAAGTGCATGTTTCAGGTAATGACCTGAAAAGTTCATTTAAGGAGCGAAAGGATCTGTGAAAGTGTAGGTTTTTTTGTGTTAAATTGTGTCATACATACAAGAACAATAGCCCAACAGGAGCAGGAGCATTTGCTGTGCCTGGGTTTTATTTGCCCTATGTTTCTACAGCCTGTAGCTAGCAGAGCTGAAGCCTCTCTGTGTAAAACTGGGGGGAAGATATTTCCTTACAGCTTTATTAAACTCTGAATTACATCAAAGATTATTCATTGGAACCAGAGCCAAGGCCTATGGACAGGGTTGATGTTATGGTTTCTGGCAATTCTGGATGGGACTGAAATGCAGTTGGACATAAAAGAGAGACACAAACCAGCAGACTGTTTAGCTGGTATGTTTATATAAAGTAAACATGTTTGAATTTATCTTGAAAAACATCCTGGTGCCGGCAGCCATCACAAAGATCACTTTCTCTTAGTAAAGCTTACAGGAAGAATTTTTTTTTCCTACTGGCTTGTTGACAGCGAGTTTTTATTAATGTAATTATTATTATTTTATTTGCGCTAAAGAATGTGCTACAGGGTGATATTTAGCAAGCGGAATGTTTTGATTAGGAAACATAATAGTTATTTTATATATACTGCTAAGCAAATTCCTCTCCTATATATGGTTACTCTGGGTTTGGTCTCCATCAAATTGTGAGGGGAAGAAGCAAGGATTCATTTTTTTAAAGCTATGTAGTATTCTTTTATCGCTTTCATCTGAGAATACAAGTTCTTTAGCAGTACATTAATGACCTGTGTCTGTGACATGTGTAGTCCTGTCCCTGTTTTATTCATGGGAAGGTGGGAATGTAGAGCACCAATGTGTTCTACCGTGAGGATGGGGAGTGCATTAGGATGAAAGGGGGAAAAAATTACAGAAAAAAACCCCAAATAAACAGTAGAGACACAGCTGAGTGCGAGGCTGGCACGATGGCTCCACGTGTGCCTTCAGGAAGGTGCCTGGGAGATGCAGATGTGCCCCAGGGAGGATTTCTGTGTCTGCACGTGAGCACAGCACCCAGGAGATGAGTGAGGCTGAGCCTCTGCCCGGCTCCTGTGAGCCTGTGCTGCTGTTGGGGCTCGGGGTGTGTGCCCTGCTCAGGGTGTGTGCCCTGCTCAGGGTGTGTGCTGTGCTCAGGGTGTGTGCTGTGCTCAGGGTGTGTGCCCTGCTCAGGGTGTGTCCCCTACTCAGGGTGTGTCCCCTACTCAGGGTGTGTCCCCTACTCAGGGTGTGTGCCCTGCTCAGGGTGTGTCCCTGCTCAGGGTTGTGAGCACAGGAGTTTCAGCTCAGGGTTTCAGCTCAGGGGTGTGAGCAGGGCCCAGCTCCTGCAGGCAGTTTGCCCTGGGGAACAGCTGAATACAAACAACATCCTCTGCTCCACATGGCACAGCATGGAAATAAACACTGCTCTGGATTTCTGACAGTTCCCTCAGATGTGTGGTTTTCTCCTGCTCTGGTGCACGTGTGATTCTGTCATAAGTGTGGGGTTAATCCGTTGGCAAAGCCAGAGCAGATGCCTGGTGATGTTTCTCCCTTTTCCAAAGTGCTTGTTCACAGCTGTTTGATACTGATCCTTCCTGATGGCTGCCAGCAGGTTTTTAAGCTTTTCCATGAGTTGGAGCTTGCCATTTACATTGCCCCGGTGCTGCTCTTTGAGCCCCCTTTGCTTTGCTCCGTGATCATGTCTTTAATGACCCTGTACAGATTATTGTGTGTTTCACCAGTGCTGGCTGTAGTCTAATGGAGCAACAACAGCCAAGGTGCAGAGTTCCTCTGCTGGATTAATGAGGGCTTGAGAGAAGGGGGTTGCCCACTGGGAAGAGAACCACTTTTGGGTTGAATTTATCACCCAGAATGACTGCTACCAGAGGAAAAACTACAGAGCATGAGAATGTGATGGGATAATATTTGTTTGAGGGGATCCATGTTTAAATCTGGCAGGTTTTTAAGATGTCCATGTGTTAGCAGGTATTTAGAAAGCAGTTAAATTATTAGTATTAATGGCCAACAGTTTGAGAACCAAATAAACTTACTAGTGCATGCTAGTGCATGTTTTAGACTAGCCTGTCACTCTCACTGCTGAAATTCTCAGATTCTTTTTTTTTTTTAACTTTTGGTTTTTTTCACATAGGGTTGGGAAATCCAAGTTTGGTTTTGGGTATGGTTTTATATCTCTGTGTTACACTATAAATAGCAGTTGGTGGTTAGAGGCTGTCTTGTGAAAAAGCAGCTAATTTTTCTTCATGTGAGATGATCTGTGCCTAAAGCTGTGAGTTGAGGAATCTCACTATCTCTGTTATTAAGGCTTCATTTCTTTAGATAGTGGAAAAGTGTTTCAATTCTTTCTGGTAATGTAATACTTTGAGGTAGCTGGAACTTTCTTTATGCTATATATTTTATCTCTCTGCCATTTAATAGTCTGACCCCATTCAGAAACATTTCAGACTGCGTATCCTTTATGTTATTAATGGCAGTATTGATTTATAAGATCAGCTTTAAAAATTACTTGCTGTTTTACAAGAAAACCATCAGAAGGATTAATGTGCTTTCTCTTTGTACATCTCCTCTTCTATCCGTTGAAAATGATCGAGTCAAATGTCATTGGATTATCCTTGCTCTGAGGAATGGGCTGTAATTCTCTATCCTGATAAAAGGACTGGGGTGTGATTCTCTATCCTGATAAAAGGATTGGGGTGGGATTCTCTATCCTAATAAAGGATTGGGGAGTAATTCTATATCCTGATAAAAGAATTGGGGTGTGATTCTCTACTCTGATAAAAGGAATGGGGTGTGATTCCATATCCTGATAAAGGACTGGGGTGTGATTATCCTGATAAAGGATTGGAGTGTGGTTCTCTATGCTGATAAAGTGCTGGGGTGTGATTCTCTGTCCTGATAAAGGATTGGGGTGTAATTCCCTATCCCGATAAAGGCACATCCTCCATGCTCTGGGGAGCAGATCCCAGCTGTGGCACTGCCTGCAGGTGTGGGGTGGTGGCTCTGTGGGGTCAGTGCAGACACTGCCTGTGGGGGCCAGGCCATAAAAGCATGCTTGGTTTGCTTTTCTCCTGATCTGCATGCAGCACAGATGGGGAGCTAGGGGAGAATAAAGCACATGTAGGAGGGAGCTGTGTTTCTTTTCAGAGCGGGGTGTTACTCTACTGTGTGTCAAAGCTGCATGAAATGGGATGAAGTGCTGAGGTTTATGAGAAGCATTGTTTATAAAAGTAAATGTTTGTAAAAGTAAATGTTCCCACCCTTCTACCACCATGACTAAGATACTTTAAAGTTTGTCTTCCTTCCCATGAACCTTTCTCCCCTCCCGTCTTTCCCCACCCTGACGTTCTGAAGTTGATTTGATTCTGGACATTGCTTTCCTCGAGCTCTAACTTGAGTTCATTTTGTTGTGTGGTGACCACAGTTATGGATGACGCTCCCCCTGGCACACAGGAGTACATTATGTTACGGCAAGATTCCATCCAATCTGCGGAATTAAAGAAAAAAGAGTCCCCTTTTCGTGCTAAGTGTCACGAAATCTTCTGCTGCCCACTGAAGCAAGTGCACCTCAAAGAGAACACAGAGCCGGAAGGTTTGTGGCACTTTGGGTCCATGTTCTGTTTGTTGGGTTTCTCTCTCGTGTGTCCCCGGGTGTGCTGTGTGTCCCCGCCCGTGTCGGGAGCCATGCACTCGTGTCCCTTTGCTTGCCTCTCGGTGTCTGGTGCTCCCACAGGGCACTGCAGCCTGAGCCACCGACGGATCCTTGTGGGACACGGGCGGCGCTGCTTTTCCTCAAATAAAGTTTGTTCGTTCCAGCTCTCATCATTACACACCGCCCTTTCTTTTGGCTGCCAAAGCTGCTTGCTACTCGAACGGCATCAATCCCGGGTGGCTCTCTGCAGTAACACTCTGCAGCTGCGCTCTGCTCCGGGTCCGGCAGGCTCCGATTCGGCTTGTCCCCAGCACCTTGCACTCCATAAGGCTTCTGCACAGTGCTAGAGAATGCTCGTGGCAGCTGTTCTCGGGTGAAGCAGGGTGAAGTTTGTTTGTAATGCACGCCCGGTTGCATCTGGGGAAATGAAATGCATGCAGAGTAGAAAAAACAATAAGTAGATTGTTTTCCTTTTCAGATAAAGCAAAGGTATGGTCTCTTCTCATGCTGTGTTTACTGATATGAAATTGCCAATGAGGTATATCTCGTTCGTCTAGTGTGCATAAGATTAAGCTATTTTAAATTATATTTTTTTAATACTTTTCTTATTGTTCCATATGTGTTTTGCATTACTGCTTCATATTCCACATGGTAAGCCTTCTACTTTTTGCATAAGCTCCGGTATCTGCCAAGACAAATAATGCTGCTGCTGGTAGAAGTGTTTTAAGATGAAATATTCAGGATTTTGCCACAATGGAGTGTGCAGGAATGGCAGAGTGAGCAGGTTGGAGTTCTTATTACAGATCACTTGCATTATTCTGTAATGATGGGCATCAGTTGCTGAGCTGTCACCATTAGCCCAAAATATTTCAATCAATTGCTTCCTTCTGTTACATTCCCCAAGTTTTGCATGAATGTTCTTTGTACCACCTCTGGGAGATTCGTGCCTTTTAAAATAAAAGTATTTTATTAAAATAGCATGTATCATCTCACCAGAACTACTAAATCTGACACACATTCTGGTTTAAGGCCTGGGGAGAGGTTTCTTGTTTCAGTGATGATGTAACTGAATGTTGAAATTGGGGTTTGAAGAAAGTCCAGTCATCCTCCCAGATTCACAGAAGTTGTGATTTCATGACTCATTAACAGAAGCACGGGTGAATGCTGCAGCACTCTTCTGCCTTAGCAGTGGATTTCCTGTCACCTCTCAGGGTTTGTGGTGTCCATGAGTCAGTTCTGAGCCCAGAGCTGTTCCTGTGCCGCTGCTCCAGGAAGATTCTGGCGGCTGAGCCTGTGCAGGTGCTCAGCACGTGGTGCTTGGGGAGCAGGAGGATTCACGGCCACGAGGCACGAGAGGTGAGCCCTGCACCTGGCATCCCTGACTGGCTGCTGCACCGGGAGTGCTCCGAGGGCTGGCTGCAGCTCCAGCAGGGGCTGTGGGTGTTCCAGGGGCACTGGATTCCTGCAGAATTCCAGCTCTTAGCTGGGCTGACCATTCCTGTGAGCAAATCACCAGGTTACACCCCGTGAACTGTCCAAGAGGAGCCAGGAAAGCAGAGCAGTGCTGAGCCTTTCCTCTGCAGGGTCTGCCGGAGATGGGGTTTGTTCAGTGCTGGGAATTTGGGATCTGCTGGGGAATTTGAGATCTGCTGGGAAGGGCTGGCCCAGGGCAGGCTCTGAGGGGACACTGGGGGTGTCAGTGGTGCTGCCTGGAGCCAGGAGCTGCTCTCCTGAGGTTCCCCATGGATCTGCAGTGTCTGTCTCCAGCAGCAGCTGTGTTAGTCCTGCTCCAGGACACATAGCACTGTTATTCATGCTCAGGAAATGTTTGGTTCTGAGAGGAAGGCTTGTCATCTTCCACTGTCATGCACAAGGGTGAAGGTCTCTCCCTGTGTTTGTGCCTCTCCTCTCTCCTCTCCTCTCCTCTCCTCTCCTCTCCTCTCCTCCATTCCCAGACAGGTCAGAGGAGCCATGGCCACTCTGGCTGTCCTGCCACCACCCGAGGGGATGGAATTCAGAGGGCTGTCAGATTTTCTTGTTGTGCGATTTCTATGTGTATTTCTCTGAAAGACGTTGTCTCCAGCACAGGAGGGAGAATAGCTGATCAGGAATCTTTTTAGCCCCTGTTGTAGCTCAGATTGCCTGGGCTGCATTTAACTTTTTTTCAGAATCTGTGAATTGCTTGGCAGTGGTATCAGACCCACTGAAAGACTGATGTGTGTCATCCTTAGTGGTTTGTTGACATGAAGCTTGAAAAAAAAATGTGATTGTGAGGTGATCTGAACTGTGCTTTCCATGCAAACAGTCCTAACAATCGAAGTTAATGGAGTGGCTGCAACAAATCCTAGCAGAAATCCCTTCCAGTGTGAGCCCAGCAGTTAACAGCTCAGTTGTGGTGTTAGGATAAAGGAAAAGGAATGTTTAAACTTGTTTCTGTGACATAAATTACACAGTTTTGAAAGTACTGGAAAGTATGACAGCTGGGAAGCTGTTAGCAAAGCTCTCCAAGTGAAATGTCATAATGGAAGTTTTATGGAAAATTGCAGACTTGGAAGACTCTGCAGAGAATATAAAAATGCACCTTTTTAATCTGCTGAATAATGGCATGGGGACACAGAGTAAAGCCTGCATGTTTCTAACTTTGCAAGTCTTTTGTTTAGATGATGGATTTCCCTGCACCTTTTAACCACTTTCACACAGGGGTAGTGAGGGGAGCCTCATTTATCACTGCAGGATTTGGACTCCTAGGCATGTAGGATGGTGCCAGGTAAAGGATTCTCCAGGCTTCTCTAGGGGTGTTTGGGGAATGTTCTGCTGTTTGCTGAGAGATTTAAATACCACCTCATGTGGTCCATCATTTTTCATCCCTTGGGCCTGTTTCTAAAAGCGAAAGTGGGAATGAGAGAGCGAGACCCATGTTTCCTAAATGAATGTGCCGTGGTTTCCTGTTCTTTCCCCACGGCTGCGTGCAGCATCACCTGTGTTCCCGTGGCTCAGGAGAGCAGGTCCAGGGCAGCTCCTGGGCACCGGCCTGCAGGGCACAGAGCAGGGCCCTGGCCCAGTACCTGCGGCACGGGGTGGGGGTGCGAGGAAGGAGAACAACAGGAGGTGCAAACGATGAGATTCCCCAGTGTGGGGATTGCCAGCTGGGCCCCTGGCAGGGTGGTGCTCCAGCCTGGGCTGCAGCTCAGGGGGTGCTGCCCTCCCTGTGCTCTGAACGTGGGGCTGCTTTGTTTTGCATTTCCCAGCTTTGTTCTGCCAAAGTCATTGCACAGTTTGCAGTGTCCTGCTCTGTCAAAGGCAGCAAAACAAGCAGAGCTGACATCCTTACCTGGCTGCTGCTCCTGTGGGCATTGGGCGTTGTTTACAGTTGCATCCACTCAGCAGCAGAATTCAGAGTGCTTTTGTAGCTTCCCTCAAGGCAGGAATGCACTGCTAACAGGAGAAGGGCCATCTGAAGTACATTTTGCAGCTATTTGTTCTCTTAAATAGTTTAAACATGAGCTGCTCTGCTATCTGTATAAAACATGGTTATATAAAAAGGAGTCAGCTCCTGGAAAACTAATTTGAGTTGTATTATTACATCCAGGGAAGGGAATAAAAGGAGAGAAATGTTTTTAAAAAACACCCATTGGTTAGTCACAGTCACACAGTCAAGAGTCTTGGACACTTGCCCACAGTTCTGTTTTCGTGTGGGATATTTTTTTGCCTTTTTCTAATTTTTTTTTTTTTTGTAACAGTCTCCCTCCAGGCATACATAACCTTTTCACACAGAAAAGCAGACAAGCATGGCAAAATACGTATTGGGGATGGGGAGAGGGAAATCTGGGCTAGCAGCTGGTAATGAGGAAAGGCAGCTTTCCTCAACCAACAGGAAATCTGATTAGATAGAAAATGTTAAGGATGCTAATGTGAAACAAGCAGCTTTGTGGTTGCCCTTGACAATGGCTTGTTCTCTTCATCCCTGGCAGTGCAGTGAGGGGCAGAGCCAGTCCCAGCGCTGAGGCACAGGTGGGGTTCAGCACACTGTGAGGACGCTGCCTCTCCCAGCTGCCCCGTGTGCACTTTTGGCACCAGCAGAGATGTGGAGCTGTGGGACCATGTCTGCAGTGAAGGATGATCCAAAGGGAGGGAAGACACAAAAGGCAAAGGGCTGAAGCTGAAAATGGCTTTTTCCCCCAAAGAGAAACCTCTTTGACCTGAGTGCTGACCTGATAGCTCCTGTTTCAGGGGCTGGGGGGCAGGGGTGCCCCGGCACTGCTGCTTCAGAAGCTCAGTGCATCCAGCAGAGCAGCTCAGTCCTGTGGCTGAGCCCTCCTGCCCTGATCCTCCAAAGCCCTTAAGCACGAGATTAACTTTAAACACGAGTGCTCCCAGCAGAGTCACAGGGGCTGGGAGGTATTTAATGAGCTTACCTGAACACAGGCTGGGCCTGGCTCGGGTTCAGCCTCAGACAGTGCAAATCCAGAGTAATTCCACCAAAATCCAAGATTTACTCAATATTTACTTGTCTGCAAATGAGATCAGAACCCCCTCATATGGTTTAGTTTGATTTCTTCTTTTCTTACTCCCTCAGCTGTAAATGTGGTCCTTACTGCCACAGTGATTCATGACTGAACACACAAGTCATCATAGTCCTGAGCAGCAGAGAAATTTAATGGCTCTCATTATAAAGAGGGAAGAGAAGGGTTTGATTCTCAAAACTACTTGGCCATCTCATCAGAAGAGGAGCAGTGACACTGCCTGAATCACCTGAGCACACATCTCAGTTCAGGAAATAGTGCAGACCTTGGTCTGTCTTTCGGGCTCAGACCTAAGAATAATGTGGCTGCAGGAAACGAAGGTTAAATGTCAATAATAAAGCTAGCTAATACTGAAGTGGTTTATTGAACTGGGGTTTCCTGGTGGTAGAATCCAAAGGTGCAGCAGTAAATGTCAGTAGTGCAATTGATAACCAAATTTGTACTCGGTAGCACTAGAGAAGTCTAAGGAAGTAATGGCATTAGGAGCAGTTGTAGAACTTTCATTTCAAGATAATGATTTTTCATTCTCAAACTGGACCTGGCCTTACCCCTGAACAGGTCATGGCAACCCAAAAAGAAATCTATCTCTTACCTTACCTGTGTACCCTTTGAGAGAAATCTTTTATCTGTGCCTTTTGCTATTCTGTTCTAATCTCAAAGTAAATATTCACTATGGAGACACAATCTGGCACTTAGCATAGCTGAAGTAGAACATTTAGGCCAAATGAGTCACCCTGATATTCTTTTCTCATCTCATCTTTAAAGGACTCTGGGATCTTCAAAGAGTGTTCCTGGTATGGAGGAAGGCCTTTGTCTTGCTCCTTTTCCATCCCATGACTCTCCTGAGAAAGCACCAGATTTTGTTCTTCAATCTGCCCTCATTTTAAATAAGGAGATGTAGTTCTTTATTAATAATGAAGGTTTTTCTTTGTACCTTACCCAGCTACATGGCCCATCATGATTATTGCACAGGCCTTGATCAGTGGCAGTGTCTGTGGTACTCAAAGCCTGGCTGCCCTTGGCTGGGATCCTGGCACGCCCTCCGTGATGTTCTGGGTAAATGAGGAGTTGAGCTCTGCAGCTGGCACTGCAGGGTGGTTTCCTTGCCCACGGTGATCAGAGGACCAAGGCAGAGATCCCCTGCCCCAGCCTGTGCACTGGGGTTGCTCTCCTCAGGGGTAATTAGCCCAGGTAGGTAATTGTCTGTGGTTTCCAGGGTTAGCTCAGCCCACACCTGACTCAGGGTTTCTGCTCTTACCCCTCAGCAGTCTGGGCCTTCAGCAGCTGCTGCCTCGGGGGGCACAGAAATAAAGAGCAGAGTTCCCCAGGGTCTGGCAGGCTCCTCCGTGCTCATTATCTGGAACAGAAGAGGAGCTCAGCCTGCTCTCCCTGAGCTCCCTCAAGGTGTGTTTTTCCCTCACCCTCCTTGCTCTGGACCCTGTTCAGCAGAGCTGGGGGTGCTTTCTGCACCAAGCTGAGGACTTTTCCCAGCAGTGCATTTTCTGCAGTGAGCGTGCTGCAGCACTGTGCATTGCTGTGACTTCCTGATTGCATAAGCAGTTAACTTCTGGTGACAGTACATTTGTCTCTACTTCTTGTTCTCTTTCAAATGTTCTGACCTGAAAGCTAAAGAAACTGAAGAAGCTTTAGCCAGACTCCGTGAGCACTAAGATTGCAAAAGGCCAGAATTTTCTTGGAACACTTACGTAAAGTTATTGAATGCTTTTTCAGGAGTATCTTGAGTGTTTGGGGAAAAGTCATTGCTCAGACTGTTTCATATTCAGGTTTTTTGCTCACTGGTATCTATCTACAGCACTCTCCTGCTGTGTACAACTTCTTTGATTTTGCTTATGTGCTTAAGAAGCTCCATCTTTCGTAGGGCAGAGCAAAATATTTGCACATCTTGTTTTAAGGCAGCTCTTGTCCCCAGGACAGAAAGGTGCACTGCCAGGCAGTGGTGCTCAGGAAGGATTAGCCGGTTTTGCTGGGTTTTGTTCCTGGTGTTTGGTTCTTTCTGCCACGTGTGTGAAATCAGACAGATTGATCTTTTTGCTCTGACAGACAGATGCCAAAGGTTTACATAAACCCAGGAGATTACAAGGCACATGAACCTGCAGAGGCTCTGACCTGCAGAGTGTTCCCAGCACGTGGCTGTACTTCCTCTTCAGCGACAGAGGGTTGAACTCTAGAGGAAACAAGCAAAAAAGAGAAATCCTTTCCAGGCATTGGATATTCCTGGTCTGAAGCTGGCTGCCACATTTCTCAAGCATGCTGAATAATTCCTGCATGTTGATTTAGGAAGGAAAACCTTAAGAAAATACACAACTTACTGCCCAAGAAGTCTTGAGTTACCAGATATCTTTCACACTTGACATTTCCACGTTACACAGCAGTCCCTTCTGGAAAGGTTATTGGTGCAGCTAGCTCAGTTCTCACTGTTCTGCTCTATCTGGTCAGATTCAGCTCTGGTGACAGAATAAAAACCTGTGGCCACTCCTCGAGTCTGTGCTGGCATCATTAAGTCAGATTTTAATTTGTTTTGTGTGGCCTGTGGCATAGAGAGATCAGAACACCAGTGTAGAGTGGTGACTCAGGATGATGTTTCAGAAATATTGGAGCATCCTGATTGTTCTGAGCCCCACACAGAAGACAAAGGAAGTGCCCAAGATGGCTTTGCCTAAATTGCTCTGATGGAGGTTTGGGTTTCTTAACAAATACTTTCCAAGTAACAGCTAAATCCTTCTCCTTATCCTTGTTTCTTCTTGTTGTTACAAGACTTGTGTCAGGTCTTTGTGCTTGGCCCTTGTGGAAGAGCTGCACTTTGCTCAGCTGCATTCCTTGCAGCCTTCCTGGGAAGCTTGGAGGCTCAGCTGGGCCTGGAGCCTGCTCAGGGCTGACTGGGAGGTTTCCACAGGGAGTGGGGAGGTGTCTGTGCCCAGAGGAGCAGAACTGCCCCGTTCAGCTCCCTGGCACTCAGCAGCCCCACAGGACTGATCAGCTGTCGCTGACCTTGCCGGGCCACAGAGAGCTCCAGGGCCAGGAACGGTCCTGTGGCCTCAGGAGCAACGGGGTGCCTGCACTCTGTCCTTCCTCTCCTGCCTGTCCCCTGCCTGTCCCTGTGCCACCACTGCTCTGAGGCTTCCCCAGCCTCCCCTTCAGTGCTGCCAGGACAGGGGAGCCTCTGCAGGACACAAATCTGAGCCTGCAGTGCACGAGGTCCACAGCATAAACCACCTTTGTGGTGCCTCTCGGTCTGTTCTGCAAATGTGCCTTTCCTCTGAGCAGTCCCAGCATTTTTCGTTTCTGCAGCAGGTGACATCAAATTAACACTTAATTGCAGCAGTTGTTAACAATGCAGAGTGGATTTCAGTTGTGCACCTTTGCTTAATTGGTGCCTGCCCCTGTTTCTGTTCCTCTACAGCTTCAGCTTGGTAGAGTCAGTAATTAAAGACCAAGTTTTGCTTTCTAGTTGCTCTTATCTCTGGTAAGTGTAATCATTTTCTCATTTCAGACAAGTGGCAAAACTGACCCCAGATATTGCTAGTGTTTCTCAGATGTTGTTAGCAGAAAATGTTTAACCTTCACATAAGATCTTCCCTTCTAATGGTGAGCTCTCAGCATTCATCCTATGCAGTTCACGGGGCTCACCTTTTTATGATAAATTTAGATTAAATATACTGTAAAACCAGTAGTAAGCAAAAATTTGAATGGGACTTGAGCTGCCAAATGCAAGTAAGCATTTTCTTTAATCACTTGGCTATTAAATTAGATAAATGTAAAAATAGTGGGAAATTTTGCTGGTCTTTGTACTAATAACAAAGGATCATGTTTAGGAAATTACTGTTTAAACTGAAAGAACTTGCTGTAGCGCATTTCCTGACATGTGCAGTGAAATGTACAGTCAGTGTGATACAGGAGGGAAGGCGAGGGGAACAGAGGGACCAGAAGTGACAGGACAAGGGTATGAGGAACAGCAGGGAGGAGAGGGCACTGTGTGGGCTCTGAAGCACCTGAGGAGGAGAGGTTCAGGTGGGACAGGGTGAGGCGGCTGCTGCTGGGGAGGGAAGTCTGCAAGATAGGGCTGGAGAAGGTGGTGCTGGGGACAGGGGAACATCTGGTTGTGGATGAACTTATGGCTGCAGGGGAGATCCAGAACTGGAGCAGAGAGATCCCTGAGATCCAGTGGTCAGAGGACTCTGTGTTGGAGAGGAGTGGAAGCCTGCACTGACACCTCACTGAGGGACAAGTTACCTGAGAGGATGAGAGATCTCCAAAGAGAACAGGCAAGCTGCTCAGCTGAGCTTTGAGCAGCATCACCTGCCCTGTGCCAGCCCTGCAGAGGAGTGTGGGGTGTTCCTGTGGGTGGTTCTGCCTCACCTGAGAGAGCCAGAGCCCTGAGCTGAGCACCCAGCTGCTCCCAGAGCACAGAGCTGTCTCTAACCCCACTTCACAGCTCTGCACGTACCATTACCTGCATGACAGTGTTCAGTGCTCTGAACAGTACATTCCAGTCACACAGTTAGATTTTCATACCTTTATGTAATGGAGTACATTGATTTCTGTAGAAGGCTGCCAGTTGATGTCTGATCAGGTGTATTTATGGCAGATTCTTTAATTTGCCCATGCAAATGGAAACATGAGTGTAATCCAGGAGACTGAGGAAGATCACAGGGCAGCACTGTGACAATTTGTTATTGATGCAATCTCTCTGCAGCAGAATTTGTACTGTCTCAACAGAACTGAAAAGGTGCCTTTTGAAAACTAATGTCTCAAAAGGACGTTGTAAAAAAACCCAACCCAGCACTCCTGCCAGGTTTTTTAGTGGTGTGGTTTGGAGTTGGGTTTTTTTTTAGTAGTTTCATTGCCAGCTTTTAAAGTCAGCTTGTTTCCAGCAGGACGATGTTGAGATGGACACTTGCCGACATTTTTCTTTGGAAGTCCTTGGCCAGAGTTGTATTTATTGGAATCCACTCCTGGATGTGTGCACGGAGAGGTTTTGGCTGCAGGCCAGTTTGCCCTCTGAGTTCTGTGATCCATCCCCAGAGATTTCATCAGAGCCCTCTGAAAGGCACCAGTGACTTCAGCTGGTGTTGCAGAGCAGTTCTATATTTATCTCTCCTCCAGGAGCTATTTCTTGTTCAGGTGCCAAACTCTGGACCTTCACTCCCTGTTTTATTTCTAGCAATCTCTCTGTAACCTCTGCTTCACCAGTCATTCTCTGCTCCTCTGGCTCCATGTCTGAGCTGTTCCTTGCTGCTCTCAGGCCCATTTCTGTTCAGCTCTGGAGAGAACATTCTGCCTGGGAGGCAGGGGCAGCAAGGGGGAGGAAAGCTCAGTAAAATACTGTCACCTTTCCAGGCTCCTGGGGCTGATGAATGCTTACTTTTAAGGGCACAAATCCTTGGAATTTTTTTTTTTTTCGTCATCTATAAATCAAGGTTTATGAGGAAAAACATGCAAACCTAAGCTCACATATCAGATATCTCAAGAGACTTGTAGGGCTGCAGGTTCATTAGAAAGGAAACCTATTAAAAGATTAAGTCATAGTACGTTGATTTAGGATGGGGCTCCGGGGAAGGATGAAAACAGATCTCTTCTTGCAGTTGATTTGCAGAGCAAATTCACTAATAGTTTTGGGCTAATTTGTGGTCTTTAAAGATTAAGTGGCAACAGTGTTCAGAATCTGGGAGGGTGGGCTCTGATTTCTCCGGAGCAGGCTGGAGCAGCCTTGGTTTGCTGTGTCTCCGTTCCAGAAGCCCTGCAGCCTGGCTGAGGGCAGGGTGCCTCTCCCCACCTGGGCATGGGGGGCTCTCACTGACACCCCACATCTCGCAGTGTGCCCCTGGGGCAGAGCTCTGCTCACAGGAAAATGGGCTGGGAATCCTCTGACAGCGATCCCTGAGCCTGGCTTCACTCGTTAGCTATAACTATAAATAGTATAACTATAGTAAGGAAATAACTCTCTGCTGGGTCCCAGATGCTTTGTGGAGTGAAGTTCAGAGCACACTGGTACTCGGGGGAGTCTCCAGGGGCAGTGCCAGAGCTGCTCCAAAGGCTGCATCCCTTCCACGTGGCTTTTTGTCACCAAAAAGTCTTGATTAATAGTATGGAAAAGTGGGTTTTAGTTTTACAAATGGTACTGAATTGAGAGTCAAGAGATAATGAGAAACAATTTAATCTGATACATGATGGGGATTAATTCTGAGTACCTGGGTTGTAATAGGGCAGCACAGCTCAATGCAGATAAATGGAAGATAATGAGCTTACGAGTAAAGAACTCCGTGGTAAATGAGTGCTCAGATGCTGCAGCGGGCTGAGTCAGGGGAAAAGTGAGGAGTTCCTGGAGAAAAATGCAGAGCAGAGGCAGGGAAGGGAGATGGGTTCTGGGGCTGCTGCTGGAGGGGAGAGCAGAGGGCTCTGAGCCAGGGCCGGGGCTCGCCCCTGTGCTGGGGTGGAGGGGCACAGTGCAGGCTCCAGGGGGATATAAATGCACCTCTCGTGGACAGAAATGGTCATCAGGGTCAGGAATCTGTAAAGAAACCCAAAATCTGCTCATGGAGAGAAGCAGGAATCTGTGGCTTTGGAGCCCACTGGCACAAGACAAGCAGATTTTTTTTTGCACTGATAGCAGGTGGAAATTTGGATGGTGATGTAATTCAGAGCAGAGCTGAGGGAGCTGCCAGAGGATCTCCAGAGGTCTCTGGGGAGCTCTCAGGGGGAAGCCCAGGTTCTGGAGCAGAGCTCTCCTGGGACAGCCTCCTCAGCAGAGAGAGTGATCTCTCTAGATCCTGGCTGGGCCCAGGGCAGGCTCAGGAGAGAGGTGTGGCTGGGGCTGTGGGTGGGTCTGGGATGAGGCAGGTGGCTCAGGGGCAGCTGTTCCCTCCTGTGCCAGGATCCTGAGCTGCCCATGGTGCCAGTGAATGCTCCTGTTTAAATAACAGAATATTCAGCTAACAGATTTGAGTGCAAGACTGAAAATGAACTGTTATCTTTTCAGTTATACTTACAGAATGCAGATTTGCATTGCAAAAAGGGACATTAAAATAGCTTGTGCAATTTGAAACAGACTGAGTCAAACTGACAAAGCAGAAAATAACACGAACTGGAGATGCACTTGTGTGCTATATCATGTTAATGATGCTGTTTTCTAAACCAGAAACAGCTCAATAATATATGTTGTTTCCAAACAAATGTATGTTTTATTAAAATAAATTAAAATAGAGAAAAATACAGCAGTGTGGGATGGGAAGGAAAACAATTATTCAGGAAGATTAGGCTTGCTAAACATCAGAGGTTTTTGGCATGACCCACTGTGAATTTGTGTACTGTCTGTAAAGATTTTATCTGTAGGTTTCACAGCTCAGTCCTTTGTATGCCAGACCGTGAGTTTGTGTGACAGAGGTACAGCACAGGAGAGAAGTTGTCCAAGTGTCCACACAGATTCTTGCTGGGAAGCCATTCTGGAGATCACCGGTCTGACCTTGGAGATCAAGGGGACAGGAGCAGCAGAGGGGGAAGAGCTGGGGATTTAAGGCAAAGCGTTTGTGTTTTGGGTGAAGTGCCTGGTGCCATGGGTACTGTCAGGAGGGCACAGCCCGTGCAGCAGCTGCAGGTGAGGGCACAGCCCGTGCTGCTGGGGCTCTCTGGAGCTGCTCTCTCCAGCAGCCAGGCTGTGTCTGCTCCTGCCGAGGCACTCCTGCCTCTGGGCATGTGGCTCCTCCAGCCAGGGCTGCTCCAGACTCGCTCTGCCTGTGCTCTCACCACTCCAGGCTCTTCCCGGGCTGATCTCCACACGTTCTGGGCAGGCAGGATGCTGCTGGCTCTGTGATGTGATCATCCCCTACATCCGCACTTTACTGTACGTGATAGCCTGGGAGAGCTGCGTGCCCAGAGATCCCCCTCTGGCTAATCTGTCAGCTTCCCCTGACAGCTGTTCAACAAAGATTTATCAACATGACTCAAAGGTACCTTTCTGGCACTTGTAATATGTAGAATTTTCAGTAAAGAAGCTCTGGAGCTGTTTGCTGATGCAGACCATGCAGCAGAGTCAAGGCAGATGTCCTTCGGAGCGTTTGATTCAGCAGCTCCTGGAAGAGCAGAGCTGGGTCTGGGTGAGCTGCGAGTGCATCCTGAAGTGGTTCATGCCTTGTGCCCCACGGTCCTTTGTGCCTGCAGCAGAGGCTGCTGCCTTGGCTCTGGGCACGCAGTGGGGTTAACGTGGGGCTGCCTGGGCTCGTGGCGTCGTGCTCCTGCTGCTCATAAATGAATGGGTCTGGGATTAAAGTGGTGAGGGAGTTGTTCATTCAGTTCCTCTCAGACTGCAGCTCTGACACTGTATTTTAAGGCTGTTCAATCTGAGGCTGGGCGTTGGTTTTCTAAACTTTTATGGAAAGTTCATTTTTTTTCTGTAAACACAGTTAAATATAGTGAATTTGAACTGGGTCTTCTAGAAACTGGAGTTCACGTGGGGATAGCTGGAGATGTACTTGGGCTTCTGCTGTCTGTGTCTCCATGGAAGTGCCAGTGATCAAAATATCTAGTTGTAGATTAATTGCAGCTAGCTTTTGGCAGGGATTCACATTCAGATGTTTTAGTATTTAAACCACTCTCATAGTATCAGATAGAGCTGGCAGAGAAAAGAAGAGGAGGTATCTGCTGAAAAATGCATATGCTTTTCTTTCTAGTACTTAGGGTAAGTGGGCTTCCATTTCTACCTGGTGCAGTAATTCCTTTATTTGGTGTTATTCTTGGTAGAAATGAACCGTGTAGAAAATTCCCTGATACCTGGATGTTATATTGTCCCGTGCCGGTGGAAAAAGGCTGTGCTTGAAAATTCAAGTGCTGATTGTTTTGAATATGGTTGTGGTGTTGAGGTGCCGGGAGCAGTGCAGGTCAGAGCTGAGGGAAGAGCTGAGAGCAGCTGTGCTGGTCAGTGTTTGAAATAAGGAATAAACCTGTACTGTTGTTAGCAGCCAGCCAAGAGCCATCCCATCAAATGCAGCTGGAGCCCTTTAGGTAATGCTCAAGTTCTTGCTCCAAGAACTCTTGTTCCATCGTCTCTAAGCTGTTGTTTTGCTGGATTATCTCACCTTTAGCAGGTTTGTACACAGGGACATCTACCTTGCTCTGCTGGAGGTAATTCTGTGACCTGTGGTAAGTGCTGTGGGAAGCCTGCCCTACAACACAGCATGAAGAGAAGCTGAACCAAGAAAATCATAGTAAATATGCATCCTGTATTCTTGTATAAATGTTACTGAAGCAGAGGAATTTTTAAGTAAAAGAATGGCATCCAATTTATTTAAATTCAAAGGAAACAGAATTAATTCACTGCATTGCTCCTTATTTTCTAGGAACCTTGGATCTACCAGCTAATGGGAACTTGTTACTGTGCCGTGACTCATTTGTAATCTCAGCTCTGGGTTTTTCACTTGTCTGTCACGGCTGTTGTGGTGGAGAGAAGTTATTTTGGCTGTAAAGCTCCATCTGTTGTGTCAGAGGCAGTTCCTGTGGGCAGGGGCAGGCCTGCAGGTACAAGGCATGGCAGGCTGCAGACCTCGGCCCCGCAGTTCCCTCGGTGGGAGTCTTGCTGGCTGAGCAGCAGAGCACCCTTGGGGTTTGTTGTGAGCACAAATGGAAGGCTGGCAGCTCAGTTCAGGGCTGGGGTTGGTGACAGTAAACCAGCACTGAGCAGAGCATCCAGAGCCATGTGTGCTGTGTGCCCCTGGACAGTTCTGACACGGCTTGGAGAGCAGAAACCTGCAGTAAATACAACAGTGGTTAGAAAACCATTCGGCAGTGGATTAGTCAGGAGTGGGATTGTAGGGGGTGCCAGGGCAGGCATTGTTTCATTCCAATTTACCCACTGAACACCATTTACAAAAAAAAAAAAAAAAAAAAAAAAAAAAAAAAAAAAAAAAAAATAAAATCAACCTTTACAAAGAGCCAAATTTCACCCAAAATTAAATTAGCAGATACTTTAATTGGGCTAAAAGAAAAGAAAAAGTGGGGTTTTTTTGCATTAAATTCTGTTGCCTGACCGTGTTTTGAAATGTCTTTTGAACTGGCCCATCACACCTCTGCCACTCCAGGTGCTCCAAAGAGGCAAGGTCCAGGGAAATGCAGCAGAACTACAAAATCCTTCCTCCTTCAGCTGAGATAAGATGTGCATTTCTTCCAGTGGAGCAAATTCATTAATTGTAGGGCTCCAGCAGGCAAAGGCAGAGCAGTGCAGAATGATCCAGAGCTTTGTCTCTTGTTATTTGTGTTTCCATCCACAATTCCAATCAGGTTATTGATGGCAGAAACAATAATTTGTCAGTTTAATGCTAATTATCTGCTCAGAGCAGGATGTCTGCCTCCATCCCTTGGCAGACTCAGTTTGTGCACCCGATTGTGGCTCCTAGATGTTCCCATATTACAAATATTGAAGTATTTGATGGTGGGGATGATAATTTCATCCCTTCCAAGCCGTAATGTGCAATTTGAAAACAAATGCCTCCTTCTAGCTGGGTGCCTAGGGGCCGGTGACAGCTGTAGGAGTATTTATTTTGTGAAACCCTCCCTGCTTCCCTTCCGTGCCCTTGTGAGTGAAGTGAGCAGGCGACGGTGGGGATGATGAGGCAGTTCTGTGCTCTGCCTCGTCTCTGGGGCCGCACAGATCCCTCTGGCAGCCGCCTCTGGTTGCTGCTGAACGTCTGCCTTCCTTTGGGAGGCACCACAGGAAATACCTTTGGCTGGGGGTGAGCGGTGCTGCGTGCAGGCAGTGCCGCAGGCGAGGGGCTCAGCTGTGCAGGGTGGGCTTTGCCTCTGGCCTGGGCCTCCCTCCTGGAGTGCAGGACGAGCTGCAGGCTGGGAGAGCAGCCATGCAGTGGAGTGCAGCCGTGCAGTGGTAATGCAGCAGTGCAGTAGGAGAGCAGCAGTGCAGTAGGAAAGCAGCAATGCAGTGTAATGCAGCAATGCGGTGGAAAGCAGCAGTGCAGTGGAATGCAGCAATGCAGCAGGAAAGCAGCAATGCAGCAGGAAAGCAGCAATGCAGTAGGAATGCAGCCATGCCGTGCAAAGCCTGCCCTGCAGTCCGGAGAGGGACACCTGTCCCCAGGACCCTGGGATGGCGCTGCTGGCTCTGCCCCTTGCCCACGGGGTTCGGTGCCCTGCCCTCCCTGCAGGACCTGCTCTGGCTGGCAGGGGGTCCTTGCAGGTCACTCTGGAATTTTGGCTGCACGGAGGCACCTGGAGAGGATTCTGCTGGGCTGCTCCCACCTCCCCCAGCCCGGGCCAGGCTCACACAGACACACCCTGGGCACTCAGGTGTGGCCTCCTCTCACTGGACATCCCTCTTGTCTCCTGACATTGAATTCTCTTGGCCACATCTAAAAATCACAGAAGATCTGCCGGGATAAATAATTGCTTTCTGAAATGGCCACTAATTGTTACAGTCATCTGTCTGGTTCTGCCAAGCCTGTTTAAAGGAGCCCCATTAAATGTCAGACATCCCACAGATAAAGGCTTGTCAGCTGTAGAGCAAGGCAGAAATCTGTTCCCTTGTCACAGTGCACTGGCTCCAGGGTTTGTGTCCTGCGGTGGAGCTGCAAAATTGCCGATGACTAAAGAGTGACTCTTTTAATTGCATTTGGCTATTTAAGCATTACAGATCTTAGCAGCACTTGCTGAATTCTCTGGGTGTTTTTCTCATTTTATCCACCCAGTGTAATTAACATTATTACTGGCAGACGTCCATCTTAGTCCTGCTTTTTGAAAAATTGATGCTGGTGTCATTGAGGTGTTTTATCTGGTGGTCAACCAGTGGCCTGCAGAGCAATAATCCCTGTGGGAAGGTTGTGTTTATCACATGTTTCCTGTAGGTTTAATTGCAGCCAGGGATAAAAACAAACACTGGGTGCTCCATAGATTGATTGGAAGAACACAGCAAAACCTGGAGTGGAGCATAAAAAGATTATTGTTTTATCCTGTCTCTCAAGTTATATTGGGGAGCTGTGGCTGGCTGTAAAAATCTCCTCTTAGCAGTGGCACAGGCAGGAAAATAGAGGTGTCAGCGGACAGGATCGCCCTGTCCCAGGGGTGCAGGGGGTCCTGGCTGCTGTCCCTGTCCCCGTGAGCGTCCCTGTCCCGTGGGCTGCAGCTCACAGCCTCCTCTGGCCACCAAGGGCAATCCAGAGTGGCCCAGCTCTTTTCCTCTGTCCCAGAAGATTCCTTCCTCTGTCGAGTTTAACCAAGCCTGGCTTTCTTTTAGGCACAGCCTGCTCCTTAGAGATTGGTAATAAGTGTTTTCTTGACATTCATTTATTGGAAGACTGTTAAGATTGTCATAACAAGAGCTAAATAGTAATCTGCCTTTCACCTTTATTTTCATCAGTTCTCTGGCTTAAAGTTGAAAAGAGTTGGAAAAATGTGTCAGCACTGTGTGTAGAGTCAAATATATACAGGAAAGTGATTGATGCAAAAGCATAAGGAGCTGCAGAATAACTAGTTCAAAATCCAGTGAGCATCAGTGATGGAATTAACGCGTATCCATAGCCGGTTAACACTTACCCCGTTCACTTCTGGCTCCTGTGCCCTGCCCGTGGCTGTGGGTTTCTCCCAGCCCATCTGTGTAAAAGCTGACTGCTTTAGAGGCTGAGAAATCCCTTTGGATCTCCAGGGCCACTGCACCTGGGTTCTGTGGGAATCTTCTTTCAGGTGCTGCAGCCTTTCAGGCTGTGCAGAGCAGGAGTGCTGCTGCCTGGCAGGAGGTCAGCGAGCAGGTTTTTATGCTGCTGAGTGCTCTGGGGTCACTGCAGAGCATGAAATATGTTCTTGGGCTTTTCTCTTGCTCCTTTTTCTGATGTGCTGATGGAATGTTGGGATGCTGTTCACCAAAGCCAACTTCCAACTTTCCTGCTTGACTTTGCAGAGAGAATTAGACAGGAGCAGGACTCCCTCTAATGCTGAGATGTGGAGTTAGAGCTCTCACCACTGTAACTGAGAACACAGTTACACAGCTCCTTAATTAAAAAATTGTAATTCAATTAGGGGTTTTTTTTAACAACTGCTTCTTTGCACAGGAAGTGAAGGTGGGGATGTTTAATGACACAGAGGGAGATTTGGAGTTTCTGAGCGGGGAGCCAGAGGGACAGCACAGAAGATTGCACTGAGAACAGGAGCCTGTGATGGGTGCATCACAAATGGGATTTTTGGACAAACCTTTCTGCCTGATCTCCTCTGGGATGTGCTTGTTCTGTGGATGGAGGAAGGGCAGATATTTTGGGACCATCAGCCACAGATGTGTTATGAGCTCAAGATTTGTCCAACAGAATTACCTGGCCTGTCTCCCTTAATATCAGTTTATACCTAGGCCAGACTGGAAAGGGCAAATCTGTTTCTTAGGAAATTGGCATGTTCTCAAATTTGGTCCTATTCAGATGTGGAGCAATAATGCAAAGCTACACGGTTCTTCAGGGGAATGAATCCTAAACCTTGTCACCTGGAGTCTGATGGTCTGAAGGTGAGGGTCAGGTGCTCAAAAGACTTTAAAAAGAGAGAGGAAATAGTGAAAAAAATCTATGTACTTGCTGATGATAGGCCACATTGATAATTCATCCATCTGAAGTTCTCTGCCTGGGATTGTTGCATTTACAGACTAGCAGAGTCCCTGGAAGCCCCCAGTTTATTCACCTGCATTTTCCCTTGCACTGCAATAGAGCTGCAAAGCACCATCATGCAAAAAGAGACAGCAATTATCCAGGTTAGGACCCCTGTGGTTTTGTGAGCTTATTTTTCGTTGGCTCAGCAATAAGTACAAATACAGTTATTGAGGAATTTCCTGATTTCAAAGGAAGGCACAGTAGGAATAGCTGGAAAACAGGAGTGGTGATTTTGGAGAAACTCCAGGAAGATTTTGGTGGTACAGGTGTGTCACTGGAAAGGAAAAACGATGGAACAGCCTCCTCTAGTGGCAAATGCTTTATTGAGATTTTTCTGAGTGCCTGAATCGTGGAGTGTTTCACCTGATGAGGAAAGTAAGCCAAAATAATGTCTGCAAAATAGGTGGTGACAGTTCTTTTGTCTGCTAGAGGTTTGTGCTTCTGCTTGTGGTGACCATACTGAGCACGTCCTCGTACCAAACATTGTCCTGTGTGCTCAGAGCCCCTGAGCAGCTGGGCCAGGCTGTGAGCACAGGGCTGGGATGGGCATTTAGTGATTTAGTGAAGGCCTGATGGGCGGTACTGGCCCACAAAAACCCATTCACTCTGCTCGTGATCTCCACTCACACTTCTCCAGTAGTGTTCCCTGCAGCATCTTGTCAGTGGAATGGAACTTTGGGACAAAAATATTCCATTTTGTGTTTAGATGACACTTCCTAAAGGCATTGACATCTGTGGCTGCTGCTGAGAGTCTGGATTGTGGGGCACAGATGAAATCCATTTCATTTATAGCCCTACAAATACAGTTCCAGGTGTGGGTCTCCACATCAGGAACTCCCAGGTGTAAATGTGGTCTCAATCCAAACTGTTCTGCTTTTACTGGAATGTTTACAGGGAACTTGAGGCTGGCTTTCCAAATAGTGCAGGGTCCTTGTCATCAAAGATTCGGGGAAGTCTGCTCCTCCTTTTCTGTCCAGGGCTAAGGTCAAATTTTCAATCGTTTATTTTCATGTGTTATCACAGGAAAATAAAATAACAGTCATTCACAGCATTATAAAGTTTCAGGAGGAACTAGGAATAAGAAAAGGAATAAAGGACTAAACCCAACCCCAAATTTGTGTCAAATTAAATTAATTTCAACCCATTACTTTCCTTTGGTGAATAGAGAAATCATTATTTTATTAGAGCTAATTGATTTAATTCTCATAAATGAGATGACTTTGAGGAGCACTGATGCGTGCATTGATCCTGGCTGTGGCTGCTGCAGGCTGCTGGGAGCAGAGCTGTCCTGGAGGGCTGGGTTTGCACTCAGGGTTTGCCCAGGGCTGGGGGGCAGTGTCACCTGGCAGCGGGCAGTGTCACCTGGCAGCGGGCAGTGTCACCTGGCGGCGGGCAGTGCCATCCCAAACCATTCCTGCTCCCAGCCTGGGCTGCTCCCTCCCAGCAGAGTCTCCTCTGCTGCTCTGTTTTGAATCCTGTGTCTGCCTGCAAGTCCTGATTTTGAATCTGAGCTTCTCTTGGGCTCTGGAGGTTTTCACAAATGTTATAAATCGTTGGGATGGTTTGTGACATTTGGGAGTTTGCAGCTGTTTAGTTTCACGGGCTAAAAAATCCGAATTCAGTGTTTGCCTTTTCTGTAAAGCACTGGTTCAGTTGCAGTGAACGCTTTTCAAGCAGGACCTGCACAGGTGCTGGCAGCTGCAGTGCTGCTCGTTGCTCCTTGCAGCCTCTCAGCAGGAATATCCCACAAGTGCTGCTCTCTGCCAGCTCGGGCTGTTCCACCAGGTGGCACATGAAGCCAAGGCACGAAATTGCTGCCCCGACTTCACTCAGCTTCCCTTTAGGTATAGGAACTGAAACATTCCCTGCATCAGAATATTCAATAGTTTCATTCATTAATGAGTTTCTTCCTGATTCTAGATTGCATGGCAGGGTGTGCAATCAGGTCAAAAAGAGAGGGGAAAATGTATTTTCCCATACAAATATATGATGTTTTCACTAATCTGAAACATGAAATTATAAAATTGGATTGAGTAATTTTTCTTTGGAGCTCAGTCTCATAGTTCTGAGTCACTTTATGCAGATGGAATGCTGACTGACACAGCAGCAGTCTGTGCAGGGCAGCAGGCTCCAGAGCCTCCAGGGTGCTGTGTCTGTCTGGGCAGCAGCTCAGAGCTCTCCATTCTCCCTGCTCCTCTCCTGCAGGGGGGCAGGAGCCCTTTTATCCGTATTTTCCCAGCAGGTTCCTGGTGCACTGCTGCTCCGTGCTGGCTGCTGAGGCAGCGCTGCTGGGCTTGCTCAGCCACAGTTTGCATCTGAGAGTTTCTGGTTATAGCAGCAGAAGTGGGGCCTGAGCAATTGGCCCCTTCCTGCCAGACCGGCTCATGGGGGATTTTGTTGTTGAGTTCCAGGGAGTAAGGTTAAGCCTGATTGTTGTTTTTTCTGGACAAGACGTATTCAAAAGCACAAAGCAGGATGCTGTGAAATGGGATTGCCTGTGCTGGTTTCTCTGGCAGCGCTTGGCCCTCACTCCAGCCTGCGTCACTGCTCGGATGCAAAGGAGACAGAGTTCCTGTGTGTGGAGAGTGCACACAGGCTGGAGCACTGAGCTGCTGTGTGGCTGTGCTCTCTGGAGGAGAGTGCTCCATGATGTTCTGGCTGCACTGCTCCCAAAACAGCCGGCGAGGCAACGTGGGGCCAGAAATCCCAGGGCAGTGTCACACATTCCCTGTTCTGCACGTAATGGTGTGGGTAAACTGATCCATTTTTGCCTTACAGGGATGCTCATGGAGGGCTAATTTGAGATTTTCTCTTTAGGTGGTTAGAAACACAAATGCCCTTCCCAAAGTGTCTTTCCCTGTTCCTGTTAGCTGTCCTTGTTGGTTTTCGTGGGGCTCCGCCACGTGTGACGGTTCTTGGCAAGGCAAACACCACGGCTTCGAGTGCCCGGCGCTCTGCTCCTTCCCCCAGCTGGTGACACTGCCCGTGGGGCTGGGGGTCTGCCCATCCCTGGGGCCACTGGGGCCAGCCGGGCTGGCTGTGTCCCCTCCAGCGCCAGGACACCCCCAGCTCTGGGAGAGGAGCAGAAGAGGCCTTTGCTGCTCAGGGACAGCAAAACCATCCCTGAATTATCAGCCATTCCCAGCACAGATTCAGAGCACAGCCCAGGTGAGAAAACAGCCCAGTCCCATCCCAGTCCCATCCCAGTCCCAGCCCAGTCCCAGCCCAGTCCCAGCCCAATCCCAGCCCAATCCCAGCCCAATCCCAGCCAGCACCGCTCGCCCTCTGCAGTTCTGTAACATGATGGTCTCTGGGGGCACTTCATGGCCAACAGCAGCTTGACTTTTATTGATACATTGGAGAAGAATAAAGAATGGCTGGTTTTATTGCAAATTGCACTTGTAGCCCTTTTGCTGCACTCCAGAGTTGTTTTTTAGCTGGTGCTCTGGCAGAGGTGAGGTGGGGCTGAAGGCAGGGTCTCAGGAGTTCCTTTTGGCAGGTGGCTGCAGCCCTGTGCTGAGGGACATAGTGGGATAATAAATAATGGACATAAAGGGACCAGAACAAACCTGAGATCAGGCAGGAGCTGCATTTTCCTCTCATTAATAAAAGCAACAAACCCAGTGACTCTGCAGTGAGTGAGATGGTGAGAAGGATTAGCTGAACCAGGCTGTATTTTCAATATTCAACTCCAGTTATAGTGTAAAACCTTAAGAATGATTCTGAACTGCTTAAACCATTTTTGAGGTAGGCTGAAGAGTATGGAATAATGACCTTTTAATAAGATCCATGTCAGTTTTTGGGAGTTGTCATCACAAGGGAATGTAGGCTTTGGGAATCTGCTGCTGCCAGTAGAAGAACTGCATTTACTGGGGATTAACCTTGTTTATAATTGCCTTGTTTATAATTACAGAAAGCAAAGCTACTTTGGGCTTTTGACTGCCTGTCAGTAGTTGACACGGGTGACAAAAACCTATTGACTCAAGGTCAGTCCTGAAATCAATAGAGCTCAGCAGGCCATTAGAAATGGACTTGTCTCTGTTCTTCCATGTGGCTTTTTTACTCCTTTGGTGAAAACAGTGCCATTTCCAAGTGGAGAGGTCTCAAAATCAACTTTGGGTTTTTTTTGCCCCAATGCAGTTTTTCTTGTGTGGTACCGTTCATCTCTGGCAACAACAATTAAGGATGTTTTTAATTGTACAGTATAGTTGGATATCAGGATTATTCACAGCTTGATTATGAGCAATCGTGGCATTAGAAACAGGGAATATTCTAAAATTGTGCAGTTCACAGCATGGTGTGTTTCTGCATACTTCATGTTGTGAATTCCAAATATATAAGCACTCAAGTGTATTAGCAAACACTGAAACATTGTTTTTGGAAAACTGTTTATTAGCAGTAAATTGGTGAGCTTCCCCTTTCAGGCCCAGACCGGCACAGCAGCAATGCTGTGAGAAGTTAAAATGCTGGGGAGGCCTGGGCTGTCTCATCGAACACCCAGGGCCCAGCACCTGGAGGGTTTGCTGCTCTGTGACCGGGGGCTCCGAGCCCTGCACATCTCCCAGACGGACGGAGATTGCAGAGGCTGTGTGCAGGAGTTCAGGAGACGCTGCTCCTCCCGGGGAGCTGGATCTGGCCCTGCAGACAGATGATGTGTGCTCGTGTTGGGAGCAGAGTGAGCATAGGACAGACCAGGCTGGGGCTCAGCTCAGCTGGAGCCTGTCTGCAGGGCAAATAGCTCCTCCATAATACCTGGAGTTCTGTGTTCACAATGAACAAATCACACTTGGAGACAATATTTGACTTTGAGTCTGACTCTGCTTCTAAAGTGCCTAAATCTCATTATTTACATGGTGTGGGAGCATGGGTTTAACTTACTGTGCTGAGGAGAGCTGGGTTAAACAAGGTCTCAGCAGGAAAAAATTCAAATCCAGCCCTTGGTTAACACAGCTGAGCTATAACTGTGGCCACATTTTGGAGCACGCTGTTTGCAGTATTGTACATCTTAAAAAGCAAATCCCAGTGTTTCCCACACTTGTCAAAATTGCATTGGGAGTTGCAGGTTTGGTTGACCCCAGCTAGCATATCTGCAATAGTTTTCACTACACGTGAATGCCAAATGATGAGCTCTCCTGAAAGGCAGTGACAAAGCTTAACAATTTCAAAAGGTAATTATTTCAGAATTGTTAGCAAATTTAATTCTTGCAAGTGTTTTTACGCTTGTAACACATGTGTTACATCAATAGTTCAGCTTATTTAAAGTAGAAAGAAATTGTGGTACATATTCAACCTCACAAATGTTGTTGAGCTGTTCCTGTTGCAAATTGCCTTACAAAAAGGGCATCAAATAAACCAAGCTCCAGGCTCCTGTGGCTGGCGTGATGTGCTGCAGGATCCTGTTACAGCTGCTCTTTGTAATTCTAGGAGGCAGAAAACAAAATCTGACGCTGAAAAATAATAAGTTTAAGTAAATCATGTTGGAGAAACGTACATTTGTGTCCAAGAAATGGCAAGATGTTGCCAGAACAATGCAGCTCCATTATGAATCTTTAATGATTCTGAAAGTCATAATGGTCTGTCACTAATGCCCATTAATGATCTCTCTATACCACGAGTATGGGCTTGATGCTTCTGGCCAGTACCTTAGAGAATACTTTAAATGTGCCTTAAACTTTCTCTGATCTCCTCCCGTGTGTCTGCTCCAAATGTAGACTGCAACTGCCTGGGCAGGAGCAGCTCGTAAGGCAGCATGGCTTTGGGGATAAGAAAGTCTTACTCAGGTAAGATGTATTTAAGCAATATTTTTTTACAGGAAAAAATGAGGGGGTATTTCCCAGTAACTAATCCTCTGTAGAGGTTATAAACTATATAAAGAAATCAGAGGTTAGTATTTCTTTAATACTAAGAATGTGGTTTTTCTTTGACTTCATGAATTGTCTTTGGTAACTCAAAAAAAATGTCATTTAAGGAGGAAAAGGTAGGTGTTACTGTTCATTCCTACTGATTGGGACTGTAAATAGACTGAATATGCTGCTGAAGTGGCAAATTTGTCTTGATTGAATATGTGTTTCAGGTGTCAAACAGGTTGATTTTTATGGCCTTTTAAGCATCTGTGCTGTGTATTTAATTAATTTTGTACCTAAGCTTTTGTCAGGTATAAAGATTGTTTTAGAGAAAAAACCAAAATTACTCTATTTCTTTTCTGATTGCCTTTCATCAGAGTCTTGTGGATAATCTTAACTGAAGACAATCTTGTCATTATGTTAATAACATAAAAACATTTTCAATACAAAACCATCTTAATTTCTCTATTCTTTTGTCCGTGTTTTAGCTGAAGGCTTGTGATGGTGTAATTTAGTTTTCTTCAGTAATGAAAAAGTGTGTTCTCTGCATGGGGTACGTGCAATGATCAGATTACTGTGGGAACCAACGCCCTGCAGCTAGGAAAAAAGAGCAAACACAGGGACTTTGGGAAAATACCCCAATATCAGACAATAATCTGATCAGCAGCGTGTACAGGGCATTCAGCATTAACTGTGAGCCTCAGATATTAGCTGGGCTGAGTGTCATTCTGAATTAGAAATAACAAGCTCAATAATCAACTTCAGTGACATTGCGTGTGGCATCCATCTTTGTATTTAAAATGAGTCTGGTAAATCTGAGTGCAGGGAAGTGTGCAGTGCCAAGGATGCACTCTGCAATGGTTTTGGCATTTACCAAATACGAACGCTGAGATTGTGAGGGGTGTTATGGACTGCTAAATCCTTTGCTGCAGAAGCAGCAGGTTTTGGAGCTGGGGGCGGTGAAGATGAACTGGGTGTGAGGCAGTCGGGAGCTTTTGCTGTGGGTTAGGTTTGGGGTGTCTGTGGTGTAGCCCCAATGTGCAGCTGGTACAGACCCTGGAGTGGGGACGTGTCTGGCGTGTGGGGATGTGTTGATAGTGTGGGAACGTGACCGAGGTGTGGGGATGTGCCCCTGGTGAGGGGATGTGACCAGGGTGAGGGGATGTCACTGTGCTGTGGAGGGCTAGGTGTTGTGCCCGAGCCGGGAGCTGCTCGGGGCCGCAGCGGGCGGGATCTGGGACGGGGATGCGGGATGAGGGTGCGGGATGCGGGCTGGGCACGGAGCGGCCGCCCCGGCCGGGCAGCACCGCGGACAGCTCCGGGTTCCGGCCAGCGGAGCTCCTCGGGAGCGCTCTGGACGCAGCCCTGTGCCCCGTGCGCCGTGCTCTGGGATGCCTGTCCCTGTGCCCTGGGATGCCCTGGGGTGCCCTGGGGTGCCCTGTCCCCTGTGATCCTCTGTCCCCTGTGCCCGGGCAGGCAGTGGCACCCGGTGCCCGCGGTCCCTCGCAGCCCGTGCTGATCCCGGAGCCCCGCTCTGCGGGAGGAGGCTCCGAGCCCCTGAAGGCAAACCCGGGTTGAGCTCCAGCGGCTCTCCCGGCCCCAGCGCTGCCCTTCCCAAAGCTGGCACCTCGGGCAGGTGCTGGCTGCACTTACACCCCAGCACCGGCACGCCCGCGCTGCTCGGGAGATGGGAACCTCGCCGGGCGCTTACCCGCGCTGACTGCAGGTGTCCCTCTTGTCTCTCCTTTCGTCATTTTATTCCTTTCCAGTACTTTCAGTCCTGCAAGTCTGTTCCAATTGTTTGGTTTGCAGCTGTTTACAAATTCATGTTTTACTGCATACTTCCTGGACGGGAAACTCTATATTTTGCTGAAAGCTTCCTGAAAAGATTGTACATCAGAAATTTTTAAGTGGTCTAAAATTTATGGCCGTAATGGCTTAAAAATATAGTCACTGAATAGAATATTTAATATATTGCAGAGCTGAGAAAGAAAAGGAAGGACTGAGGGAGGTGAATGTTTCTTCCGTCATTGACAGCTCCCCTTTGATTCCCTAGCATTTCTGCCTCTCAGCCTTTTCGTAACATTTTGGGTTTGCTCATGTTTGTGAGTCACGAAGAAGAAAGGCAGAAAAAAATGCCTGTATTTGTGTCTGCATGAATATATGCCCAGAGAACTTCTCACAATCCATTTCTGTGCCTGAAAATCTAAGTCTGCCCCTGCTCCCTTCCCAGCAGAAGCTCCCAAGCCTTGGAATGTTGTGTTGTAGATAAAGCTAAACCAAGTTTATTTGTTTGTAAACAAGGTTAAGTTGACCTCAGCTGAAGGATAAGGACGTGGAGGTACTGCTGGGTTTTGTGGCCGCTTCTCATCAGAAGTATGTTGTAGTTTTTAATGAAACAAGGAGAGAAGATGTGGTAGAAGAGGTGGAAAGTGAGAGTGATAAACATAGTCGAGGGGCTGGAGGACAGAAATCCCAATGTACCATCCCCTGTGTGTCTGTCTGCTGTGAGCTCAGCCCAGCAGGATTTAGCTGTATGACTGGGGGGTTGCAGAGACCATACATATGGACTGGGAATTTGATTAAAATCTTTTATTACCTCCATGTCTTCTTGTGCAGCCTGTCTGCTCTGTTGTGGTGGGTTTGGTAGAAACGTGCCACGGGTGGGGCAGTCACCCAGTCTGTACAAGCAAACGTGGCCCTGCTGGGCTGGACCTGAGCAAGGCATAACAGTGCTGAGCTTCCTCTCTCTCTCCCTGATTTCTGAGCAATGTTTCTCTGCATAGCAACAGAACCTTTTTGAGCTTTTTGATGAGGCCTGAGTCCCCAGAAATGTTCCCAGCACTAATGTGAATACTGGGAGCAGCAGCAGATGTTCTGCCATTAGCTTCCTTCTCTGAATTGACTTCTCTGAATTTCTTCTAATTCGCTTATGTGAAATCTGCATACACAGTTTTTCTAGTCTCCAGACCTATTTAAATCCCACAGAGCAGATGCTGGCTTGTGGTTCATGTTCCTGTTTGCTGCCCAGTGTTTTTCATGATGTTGCTTGTGAAAACAGGGCATCTAAGCTTTGGCAATGAATTCCCTTCTGTTTCCTCATGATGCACCGTACTGTTCAGTTCAAAATCCCTGTGTGATTTCTAGATGTCACTTCTGTTCTGCTCCTGCCAGCAGCAGCTCCTGCCGTGAGGCTGATTTCTGCAGGGCCAGTTGGGTGTGGGAAGTGGCTGAGCCACTGCCTGGGCTGGGTTTGTGTTCCCACTGCCAGAAGCAAGACCCCGAGCTGTGCTGACCTTCAGTAAAGGATTACTTAATTTGGGTGGTGGTGGATATTACTTATGATAACGATGCATGAGGTACAGTCTGAATCTGCAGCAAGTTCAATACAGCAGAGGTAATATTTTCCTTCATGTAGCTGGGAAAATAATGCTGTTCTTTGTGTGGGAATGAATTACCATCTGGAGTTGCTTTTCTCTCTTCTTTCTTGAGTGTTCAGCCCAGACACCTGGTCAGATGAGCTTAGATAAACCTGCTTTTTACATCCCTTCAGTCAGATCTGTCTTGTTCCACCTCTGTTCATACCGTGATTATTCCATGGTGAACTGAGACACAGTGGAAGCTCAGGCTCATGGCTCTTTTCCTCATCCTCTAGGATGTGCCTTCCTTCTTACAGAGACTCAGAGCAGCATTTTGTTTGTTAAATTGGTTCCAGTTCCATGCCAGTGAGTGAGCCAGGCTCCACTTGCACATTTCCAGAAGCATCACTGAGCAGTGCAGGGTCTGACTCCAGTTCCTGGGGAGCTCTGCTTCCATCCAAGACACGACACTTCTTCCTCGAAGTCCCTTTCACTTGTGAAGCTGTGCTCACCTCCCCGTTTGTCTGTGTGGATGTGGTGCCACAATCTTGGCATTGGGGCCGAAGTCACAGAGAGCAGTGCCAGGCTGCCCTGACCCCAGCCCGGGTAATTTGTTCTCATCATTAGGAACCAGCTGGATGTTCCCTCGTTAGCAGAGCAGCAGGGTTGCCAGGCTGGGCATCCCTCACAGGATCCCGGTGGGCTCAGTGGCTCTGTGGGGCCAAGCAGTGGGGCAGGAGCGGTTCTGAGCACAGCGGGGAACATGGCTGTGACAAGCTGTGAAAAGCCTGGATGCAGGAGGAAGGAGGAGAACTCTCAGAGGCTCCAACTCACTGGAGACCCACCGAGTCTGTTTTTATCAAGCTGTTGACAAAGGATGAACCATCAGATCTGTGAAAAGGTGGGAAAAGATCTTATTTGAGTAATGTGGCAATTTGCAGGCACCTTGCCTTGGCTCTGAGAAGGACTATTTACAGTGTTTTGTCATGTGTGAAGTGGCCTTATGTTAAGTTTGACAGTGGCATCCAGCCCACACTTGTGGCGTGTCCTGTGCTGAGATGTAAATATTTCAGGGATGCAAAGCTGTCATTTCCAGTGATGTTTCCAAGAGCCATGCTGCTGGGAGGTGGGTGAGCAGATTCTTCTGTGCAGGCTGCTGTGGGAGCGCTCTTGGCTGTGTGGTGGGCAGAGGAGTCAGTCGGTCACTGCTCGAGTTCCTGGCTCAGCTCGGGCCCCAGGACCCCGGAATAACACATTCCATTTCACAGAGCTGCTGGAGGTGATCTCTTGTGTTTGTTCTGTGACCTTTCCCAGCTGATTGGCACTGATCTTTTATGCACCGGATAGACGAGCCTCTGTGGTTGACATTTTGGGATGACTGAATATGAATTAGCCTAGGTAAAAAATATTTCTATTTTTCTATCTTCAAAGAATGCCCTCCTTTTCCAAAAATGGCTGCGCTACCAGATCAGATCAAATCCAGTTTTTACTGATATAGTACAAAGGATTTGGAATTCACAGCTGGGAAAAGGCAGAACTGGGTTTTCTGTCATTAGTATTTTCTGTGAGATCTGAGAGGAAACTGCTGTTTTTTATCTGAGGTGTTGTGGCAGTCCTGAGCAGTTAGCAGGTCATGGAAGTCGTGAAGAAGAGACCCAAATTCTTGTCAGTCAGAAGACCTTGCCCTGGCAAACCTGTGTAGCTATGAGAGGAAATGGGCTCAGGCTGTGAGAGCCTTTTGTGAGGCATCAGCCACCCAGGGATTTTTAAATATCTCAGTGGTCCCAGTGAGGCGTCTCTCGTGTCGAAGGCAGGGCTGTGTTTCTGTGCTCTGCTGGATGGGTGCCAGTTCTGTGCACCCAGTTCTGTGCACCAGTTGTACTGGGGTCTCTCTGCTGCTGGGATTCATGATTCTGTACCTGAGAAGATAAGAATGAACCAATCACCTCCTCCTTTGAGGAGGAAGGGAGCTTTTAGATAAAGTGGGTCTAGGTGCCATGTCTACACTGCTGCCACAGGAATCTATTTTGTTTTTTTTCCTGTTTCTGAGCAGGGCTGCCCAGTGCACATCTGCAAAAAACCATGGCACAGACACACACAGGAACATCCACATCGCTATTTGCAGGTGCCCTTATGCTCTCAACGTAGAAATACTTGTGTTTGCAGCTGATTGTCATAGCCATTCTTTGCTATCGATTTCCAGGTAGCCCTGTTGGTCTGTTACTAAAATATCCTCAAGTGTGAGCTCTTGGGCTGGAGCTGCTGGGGAGCTCAGCTTCCACTAACACCTTTTTTATCTTGCCCTCAGCAATAAAGCCAGGCTGTTATTTGAGCTGTCTGGGGTCAGATCAAACCAATCCCGAGCTCTGGGGTGGTGAGGGCCAGCAAAGCGAGCTCAGCCTGAGCAGAGCCCGGCCCTGCTGGGCTGGGGCTGGGGCTGTGTCCAGCCTGGAGCTGGCTGCACAGGAAAGGCTGAGTCATTTCCATGGGCTGCTGCTCAGAGGAGCTCAGTGATGCGGGACTCGCTCTGAGCAGCTCTGCTTCCTGGTGAATTGTAATTCTGTTTACTTAGGAGAGCAAAAAACCACCGGGGGCCTCAGTGCTGCTGTGTCATCCCTGACTGGAGAAAGTCTTGTTTATCTCATCCTGAAAAGAGGGAGAAGACATTCTGCTGGTGCTTTTCAGAAAATAATGCTCTACTTTTGGAGAGTGTAGGCAGTGGAAATAGTCCATAGGTTTGATGTTTGAAGCTTTTTTTTCCTACTTTTTCTGTAAGAGCAAGAACAAAAGAGCCTCGGAGGGACTCCTGGCACCCAATGCCAGGCTGATTTTTTTTGTCACACCAAAGCAGCTTCAAGCTTGTAACTGTAGAGGAGTTTGGGGGTTTAAGATGGACTGAGAGAGGCTTGGAGCTGGCTTGGGATTTTTTTTTCTGGTCTGGTTTTGATGCAGCATTTGTTTTGCCCAAACACTGTTTGTTTATATAGGGCCTACTATAAATCTTTTACTACTTTTTATATAGGGCAACAGGAAATAACTGGGAATGCAGTTTAGCCTGAGGATGGGATATTTGACCCAAGGTGCTGGAAGTCAGCTCCTGCTTTATGGCAGCATGTCATGAGAATTGCTGATGCTTCACAGGGCACAGGGGAGTCTGGCTCCCCTGGAGGGTCTCACGGTGGGGGCTCGTGGTCAGTGAGGATCCCTGGGGGAGGAAATCTGTACTCAGGGCTGCCCTGGAGCGTGGGTGTGCTGCACGACGGGCTCCGTCTGTCCCTGCGGGACCAGTTTTCACCTGGTCTCAATGTTTGTTTGGCTCAGCTTGAGGCAGGACTGACTGTGAATCCTTTGTGCTCAGATGGGATTCAAACTCCAGGCACACAGCAGTGCTGGGACCTTCCACAGCACAGATGATTCATGGAGGATGGACAGGAGCAGAACTTTGGCACTTTGCTCTGATTTGGTGAAGGAGCCAGCACTGCTCGCAGCTTGGGCCAGTGATGAGGGTTTGATGGCTCTCAGTGCCACAGCCACTCCTGGGAGCCGTGCCCTGCCTCAGTGCCAGAGCCTCTCCTGGCTGGGTACCAAGTCTCAGCCTTGCTTCTGCCCGATCCAAGCGAACTTCTGAAGGGAGGAAAAACTGTAAATCAAAGGCAGGTGAGGTCTTTGTCTGTTTCAAACAGTAGGATTGCTTCTGGTCAGATGGCAGCTGCAGGGGGATGATGGCACTGTCTCTGACAGTAACTGGACAAGCCTGTCCCATGCTGATTTCTGTTTGATGGAAATGCCACTGGCAATTAACCCTTTAGCTTTAAATGTGCCCCACTGCAGTAGTCATAAACAAAGAGACAGAATGTGTGCTCAAGCACTGTCTGGTTGTTTTCTATGTTCAAAAAGTCACTTGGAATGTAATTTTATTTTATTTTACCTTTTTAGTGTGGTGGGGAGTGAACAGCTCTTGTTTTTCAAAGAAAATAAAGCTGTTCCTTGAGATTTTTCTATCTGGTACACTGAAGTAGTCCAAAGGCTGGTCCTGTACCAAAGACGTTTTCCAACAAGATCTTCATTTTTATGTGCCATTTATAGTAAATGAAGACATGTTTGTAGGAGTACTGATAGAAGAAGAGGTTGTTCATGCAAAAAAACAGGAGGACTGTTTTTTGAGACTTAAATCTGATTATGCATATATGCTATTTTTGTTCCTCTCTTTAGTTATCTGTCAAGGAACATTTGTGCAAATGAATTTTCATTATGGATTTTAAGCATGCAGGCTGGAATGTTGGCAGAGATATCCCAAATACTGCTTTTATATACTGCTTTTCCTGGGATTTTCAAGGTTAGCTGAATTCTGAGTTCTGGTTAGTCTCTGTGAAAATGCAACGTCTTGTGACCTTGTAGGACAGATCACAATGAGGCAGCTTCACTTTGATCTGAAGATCAAACACTGCTTTCCAAATTGGGAATATTTATAACGTAATGGGTGAGTCTCAGGGAAAAAACAAGTCTCACTCATGACTGTACTGGAAGTGGAAGGACTGCAAAACCCATAGTATGTTACCGGTGAGTTGAGTAGGATGAGTTATTGCTAATAATATCCAACTGGCTGTCTCCTGGCTTGGATTGCACATCTTATGTGGACTGGCAGATGAGAGTAGTGGTGAAACGTGTGAATTGCAGCTATTTTTACCCCACTGTTAAATAAGGAATTAGGACTATTTGTTTAATATGGCTGTGTGTGCCTGATAAACAAACGTGTGTGTGTAGGTGTGTGTGTGCACAGGCAGCTCCTGCAATGCTGGGCACCGGGCTGCCAGCTCCCCCTCAGCTGGGACAGTGACAGCTGACACACTGTCCCTGCACTCACACACCGGGACCTGGCATTTCTGCCACTGGGGCCTGGCCCCTGCACGGGTGTCATGGGGCAGGCATTCCCCGTGGAGGAGAGGGATGTGGAGCTGCTGGAGGCTGTTTGCAGCCCAGGGAAGGGCTGTGGTGTCTGCAGAGGTGCAGCAAACCTCTTTGGGGCTGAGCTGGGACAAGGTGTCGGGCTCTGCTGCCTGTGCCAGGGCTTGTCCCAGCGTGTGACCCCGGGCAGAGAGGAGAGCAGCTGGCTCTGCTGAGGGCACGGGCAGGAGAGGAGGGAGGGGAACATGCCCCCAGAAGGCTGGCCGAGGCTGGAAGCAGGTCAGGGGCTGGTGGTGGCACACCAGCCCAGCCATCACCGGTGTGGGCAGCCCCAGGAGAGCTGGCCCGGGGCACGCGGGGTGCCAGCCTGGGTGACAGGAGCTGCTGCCATCGCAGTCCCCTCCGGGCTCAGCTCCTGCATGGAGCCGGCCCTCAGGGACACCCCACCGTGCCCCAGTGCCCGTGAACCCCCTGTGCCTTGGGATAAATCCTCTCAAGAGTTGTTTTCCTCCAGGGCTGCAGATCTCTGCCTCATTTCCAGCCTGAACTGGCTCTGATTTAGGCTGAAAGCTGCCTGCTGATGGTGAGGAGCAGGGAGTGGGCTACAGGGATCTGCAGGACCTGCTGTGTCCTGGGGCAGGGGTGTGTGCGGGACTCGGTGTCCACTCCGGGCACGACCACAGCTCCGTGCCAGCTGTGCCCCGGCGGCAGGGCACTGCTGCGGCCCGTGCCTCGGTACCACCGTGCCCGGGGTGAATAAACCCGGCTGGGGACATCCTAGCCATCGCAGGGGACACTGCCCGGCTGGGGACAGCCCGGCCCTGGGGGACATGGCCTGGCTGTCGCAGGGGACACTGCCCGGCCCCAGGGGACGCACGGGCACCGTGCGGCGGCCGCAGGAGGCGGGAGAACGTGGCAACGACACGGAAATTGCTCTTTCTGGGATTTCCTCGTCTGCTACAAAACCGGAGCTGAGAGCGGGCAGTGGACAGGAGCGGCGAGAGAGGCAGAAAGCCTCCGGTAAACCCGCGAGGCACAGAGGGGACATCCTGCGGGGCCGGGGAGGGCTGCGGCCGGAGCTGCCCGCCTGCCCCGGCGCTGCTGCCGGCCAGGTGTGCTGGCCCCGCTGCCGCCGGGTCTGTTTGCTCACCGCAGTCACGTCTGTTTGGGTGTCTGCGCCTCACGGGAGGCGGCTCCGAGCGGCGCAGGTACCCCCGCCCCNAGAAGAGCGGCAGGAGGAGGAGGAGGAGGAGGCACGGGCAGAGGAGGGAGCTGGTGATAAGGGTTTGCTGCGTCGCCTCATTTCTGTACCCAGCGCACGGCTCGGGGGAGTGCGCGGCGCCTGCATCGCTGCCGGAGGGATCCTGCTGCTGTTCCTGCCGCTGCTGCTCCTGTTCTGCTGCTCCTGCTGCTGCTCTGCTCCTGCTGCCGCTCTTCCTGCTGCTGCAGTCCGGCTCGGAGCCGCCTGTTTACCGCCTGAAGCGCTCGGTGCCACAGCCCAGCGTGCCCGTCCGTGCAGGGGAGCTGCGCTCACCTGGCCGGAGCCAGGGGAAGAGGATTGCATCCGCACCTCAGCCCAGCCTCCAGCACCAGCCGCTTCGGGTCTCCTCTTAAGCGAGGAAAAAGGATCCAGAAAACCCCTGCAACTGGACAGCCCCTGCTGGAGTCTAACAGGTGTTTGCCGGGATTCGAATGGGGAGGGGACGGGTGGGGAGAAAAGTTACCCGCAGAAATCGGGGCTAGGAGAGATGCGATGATCTTGCACCAAGTGGATGTGCCGTGTCCGCATGCGAGCAGCACGTCTGGAGAAGCCTGGAGGGATGTCTTGCCAGTGATCTGCGTGATCTCCG
>VXBU01008697.1:1903-46379 GCA_013400315.1 Bombycilla garrulus | reverse complement strand
CCTGATCCGCCAGAAGAGACAGGCCAGGGAGCGGGAGAAGTCCAATGCCTGCAAGTGTGTCAACAGCCCCAGCAAGAGCAAGGGGAGCTGCGACAAGAACAAGTTGAATGTGTTTTCCAGGGTCAAACTCTTTGGCTCCAAGAAAAGGCGAAGAAGGCGACCAGGTTGGCAAGGGTTCTGTCTTTGTGGGTCGGTTGGTTTGAGGCAGTGGGAACTGGGATGTGCGCCAGGTGCGGGGAAAGAGGCAACGGGACCTCAGGGCTGTACGTTGGACGTGCAGGGATTGCCAGTTCTGGCTGGTGTGGCCTCACTGACCTGGGTGCCCCATGCCAGTCCCTCCCCTGTCGTGTCCATCTGGTTTATTTGGGGAGCACACGCTGCTGCCTGTGCTCACCTGCACGCCTGTGTGCACCCAGGTTCCCGTAGGTCAGCTGTCTGTCCCTCTGTGGCACACAAGCAAACTCCTGGATGTGTGTGGGGGAGAAGCCAGCAGGGAAGGTCCCACACACGCATCTCTCTCAGTTGTGTATTAAATAACTTCGCGCTCTGAGATCTGGTTTCGGCGTCCTGCTTCACAGAACCCGTGCCATTCTTTATCTGCTGGTGGCAGACAAGGCTTTGTGCCTTCCTGGCACCTTCCAGAGTTTTGTTTCAGCACCCTGTGCCTTTCTAGGAAAGCCATGCCTGCGGCTGCCCTGCGGACACGAGGCTCCCTGGGTCGCGGGCAGGGGATCAGGCATGAGGGCTGGGTCCCAGTCTGGGTGGATTGTTCCGTGTGTGGGAGGAGCAGAGCTCTCGGGCACTGTTGCCTGGCTTTGCTGTGCTGGAGCAGTGATGCTTTGGCCACCCCAGCCGCCTGCCTTGCTCGCAGTTTGCCAGCAGCTCTGGGATGTGTTAGGGCCAAAGAGCCAGAGTGAGGGTTGGAATAATTTCTGGTCAGAAAAGTTGGTAGGTAAGAGTTGTGTATCAGGACTGTTATCAAAGCTGTTAATAAGATCTGATAACGCTTATGCAAACTGTTACAGCTTTTGCTTTCAGCCCCTGCTAAAATGAAATGCAGTAGGAGAGCTCCCCATGGCTTTGGGTACAAACACAAGGAGTCCTATCCAGACACAGAGTGCTGGAAATGACACGCCACATCTTCCCAGGGTGTTTGTCTCCGAAGAGAGTGAGATGTTGTGGGGAGAGCTGCAGGGATGCCTGAGCTCCTGAGAAATGTGGCTGTGTGAAATGACTACAATGCAGATGTCATTGACATTCAGTAGACGTAGACCTTCTTTGCAATTACTTCTGATGCTTTAGCCAGATATCTGAGGGGCACACTTGACAGCATATCCTGCTGTTGTATACTTTTGGTCTAGAATGACATGAAACCTTGTGAGATATCTCGCTTTCTGGCTGTGAAGCTGAGGATGGTTATGGAAAAAAGAAGTCTACCCAAACTATGCTTTGTTTTGATCTTTCTTCTTCTAGCTGATGAGGTAATTACCTCAGCCCTTATGGTAATATTTATTTTGCAGTTCCACACATTGCTGGATTTCAGGGTTTCCCCCTCCATTTTCCATATGTTCATTGAGTAGTTTATCTCTCCGGAGCAGCGAGGAATGGGGGTTTGTTTATTGGAGCTGCAGCAGTTCCTGTGCTAAACGTTTGCTGCTGTATATTTAGGCTCCTAACTGTCACTGTGGCTCTTACTAATGCTATTGTAATAGTCTTCTTTTTCCTCTCGTCTAAGAACTCTCACCTTTTTAAAAGACTGAATGTACTCTTTGCCAGCTCATGTTTAATCTTAAGTGAGATAGGGCTGGGCTCCTGAGGCCAAGCAGAGCTGCTGGAATCGTGTTCACTGGAAGTAGATTTCACTGTGCTGCTCACGCTGTAATCGAAAGTGGCATTTAATCATTTTGGCAATTGATTTCATAGACATAAATGTGATCTCAGCCTAAATGAAAAGTGCTGCAAAGCTAGTAGCCCTGCTTTTTTTTTTTTTGGATTTTTTCTTACCTCAGCCTTGAGAAGAAACCTGAGGATTTGTTTGCCACGTCCTGCTCGCTTGGAACGGCACATCAGGATTTCCCACATTAACCTCACTGTTGTTTCTTTGCAGAGCCTCAGCTCAAAGGTATAGTAACAAAGCTGTACAGCAGGCAAGGATACCACCTGCAGCTGCAAGCCGATGGAACAATTGATGGAACAAAAGAGGAAGACAGTAGTTACAGTAAGTGGCTCAAGAGTAAATGGTGTGTTTGTGCACTGTTCTGTCTCGTCCCTGCCGTGCAGGTCCCTCAGAGCTGCTGTCCTGGGCTGGCTGGTGACACACAGCTCCTGCAGACCCGCTGGCTCTGGGAGAAATACACACAAAAATCACTTACAGAAATAATGAACTAGAGGAGGTAATGATGACACATGTGACAAACAAAGCAAATGTTATCTCCATGGTAATACAGAGAAGTTCATTGCTGTCCTTTGGATTTTATTAGACTTTTTTTTTCGGCAGGGAAAATTTGCTCGCCTACTCAGAGCCTGAAATAGAATAATGCTATCTCCACTCTCACACAGGGGCTCATTCAAACAGCGCCCTGGTATTTCACTAACTGGGACTCCAGCAGCATTTTAAACTTCACGTTTCCCTGTTATTATTATTATTTGTTATCTTTTCTAAATTGTACCATCACCTTTCAACCAGCTTTCACCGTTTTGTGTGAAAAAGCTCTGGGCATTTTTACTTCCTGGTTTTGACTGGGTTTTTTTTACAACTTTGAGGATTAATAGAAAACAGGAGAAGGTTACTAGACTGTTGATTTGGTGTGTGAAAAATACTTAAGGGTCTCACGAAAAGATAAGGCAATGCAGGAAACAGTGCCCTGCACAAAGTGTACAAAGGTCCAGGTGGCCAAGCCAAGGCTGGCAGACCTCAGAGAAACGTTTGTGTTCGTGAATCCAGCTGTGACCTGCTGCCTCTTCCTGAGCAGCTTTGTTCTGTCAGCTCCTGCTGCACCAGGACCGTGGCAGAGATCAGAGATCATCTCTGCCTTAGGCACTGCTCAGCTGCTCATTGGGATGGGCATCCTCATCCTCATATCCTCATTTGAAACAATGCAAATGTAGTAGGGGAAGAGTGGGATGCAAATTGCTTTGGAATATTTTGTGCTGACACCGGCTGATCACAGGAGCAAGCAATTGATTTTGCTGTAGCTTCTCTGCCACCCCTCCTGTCCTCTCTGTGCTCATGAGGGTCATCCCCTGGAAGTGAGGTACCGCCCACCCTGCTGTACCTCTGGAGCTGCAGGGCTGCTCCACGGGTCTCTGCTGTGGGTGTGGCAGTGATAAGGGCTGGGGACAGGTCACTCAGTGTCCCAGGAGCCACAGCTGGGCTGGCTGCTGTGGCAGGGGCAGTGCCAGCTGCTGCTGAGAGGGACAGGCCCGTTTGTGGGGCAGGGCCCTGTCTTTGGCCAGCAGCTGGGGCAGCAGTATGGCTGTGCTGGCCCAGGGCACAGTGGCCCCTCTGCTCTGGGCAGGGCCAGCCCCTTCCCAAACTGCAGCAGGGTGTGGCACGGCCGTGCCCGTCCCACGGGGGGTGAGCCCGTCCCGGTCCTGCCTGGGAGCAGCCCGGACGGGCACGGCAGGGAACAGACGTGTTTCTGGGTGAGAGCAGCAGCCCAGGCTCAGGGCCAGCCTGGGCAGGGGGCTCAGCCGTGCCTGTGCCACTGGCCAGCAGAGCACAGCCAGGAGTGCCTCCGTGCCAGGAGCCACGGCAGCCGGGTCCCTGCTGTGCCAGCCCAGTGTCTCTCTGTCCCTGCTGTCCCCTCCCCTTGTCCCTCTGTCCGTCTGTCCCCAGTGCCCTCCCGGCTGTTGCTGGCAGCTCTGCGGTGTTGTTTGTGCTGTTTGCAGTGGAGGTCCCCAGCCCCTGCTGCAAGCAGCCCAGCTCCTGCCCTGCCCTGCCCGTGCCACTCAGAAATGCCCTCCCAGGGGACACCTGCGGCTTGTGCCCGGGTGCTGAGCTTTGGATCGGCCTCTGCAGCCTGCACAGAGCTCAGGTGCTGCTTTGTGGAGCTGAACTGCAGGGCACCCTGTCCGAGGGAACGTTTTCTCCCCTGATAAACTCAAGCATTTGATAGAATGAACTAGAGAATTCTGTTTGAGTGAAGTAATGGTGTTGATTTTGAGCTGGAGGCGAGCGTGAGGGGGGTCTGCACAGGCACTCATGGCTATGAAAGGGGAAGGAAAACACAGATTTTATGGTGCCTTGCATTTGTTTGTCAGTTCTGGGCATTTCCACCTTTGCTGCTGTGCCTGACCATGGCAGCAGGTGCAGTGCTCAGAGATGCCCCGAGCTCAGGGACTCAATGTGCTCCCCACAGCTCCAAATGCAGAATTTAGGGTCTCAGTTAAATGCTGTCAAGCTGTAATTTGTTTTTACTAAAGTATGACCATTTTCCAGCTGAAAAAGGAATCTATAATGGATCATAATTCTTAGCCATAACTTTGAAAATAATAAAAATATTTCAAATTCATAATTCGGTTTTAAATTGGCTTTAGACAGTGACCATAAATATCAAACTTCAGCCTGAAGCAGACCAGAGTTTTTCAGCCAAGACATAAATCACTGAAAATGAGAAGTAGTTTGGCATCACTTTATCCTCTCTCTGCGTTTCTACTACAGAGTGGAAGGAGATGCTTTGGGTTGTGATAATTTTCTTATTTATTCCCCTTTATTTTTAATCCTACCTATTGAACACAGAGTACTGTATTCAGCTAATTATTTCATGTGTTCACTTTTAACATATCCATGAATCCAAGCTATGGCAGAGCTTTGGGCGTTTTTTAATTTTTTTTTTTTTTTTTTTTTTTTTTGCAAACTGGAGTCTTCATTTTTTGAAGAGTTGTTTCTGTGCTTATAAATACTGCCACTATTAGCATGTGTACAAGCAGAAATGCAAGCAGAACATTCAAAGCAGCTCAGTTTTGAAAGCACAGATTCAGGGGTTGATCTAAAGAATATGCTGCCATTTCATTTCACTTTGAAGTTATTTAACTCTGTTTTTTCAAACCCATTCTCCTCTACAAAAGAGGAAAGATTAAACCCCAATGAGTTATAAGTGGAAACATTTTGAGATGCTAATGATTTTCTGAATTTCATCTTCTTCCTTCCTTTTGGTCAAAACATTTACTGACTTTGAAAAAAAGTTTTGCTTGTCATGAAAATTTTTAAGTTTGTTCGCTTTTGGATTCCTTTTTGCACTTAATGGCAGAAGAAACCCCCCCTGCCAAGCCCAGGCTGTGTTCAGTTGTACTTACAGGGCTCTGCTCTGAGGCAGGTGAGTCCTTTCAGTGTCAGCAATCCCCATCCTCAGAACGAGGGAGCTGCTCCGATTCCCTCAGATCCTTCCTGAGCTCTTGGTGGACAGTGCTGGGAAAGCAGAAGTGTTGCTCTGTAGCACCCCCAGAAATTACTGTATGCATGGATAGAACATTTCTCACTTTATTTCTGTAATTCTGGTTTAATTTTGTATCCTTTGTCTGCTCCAAAGGATTAATTTTGCTCTCCATCTCCTTTCTCTCCTAGCTTTGTTTAACCTCATACCTGTGGGTTTACGAGTGGTGGCGATTCAGGGAGTTCAAACAAAATTATATCTGGCGATGAACAGTGAAGGATACTTATATACATCAGTAAGTAAACATTTTAACTCTGTTCTCAGGGGAATTGTGGTAAATGGACAACCTACTGCTGCTTATAACCTATAAATGTGAGGTTTGACAGCAGAGCCAGTGTGGTGGTGATAGCCTGACTCTGGGTTATTAATCTTTTCCTTCAGGGGCACGTAGGGATGTGTGGAATCAAACCATGGTGCCTTTGAATAATCCTGAAGTGTGAAATATAAAAAACCCCACAACCGAAAGCATCCCATCTCCTGGGGAGTGGCTGGGCCGATCTGAGGGGGCTGCTGAGGGGAAGGGACAGCTCAGGGGTGACACAGGTGCCTGAGCACGGCCTGTGTCCTCTACAGAGTCTGTGTTACTCTAAGTAAAGGGAATTAGAAGACGTGGTTTTTGTTTGTTTGTTTGGCCAGGGTTTTCAAACAGAAATTGTATGGCTTCAAGTAGGTGAGTGAGTAAAGAACAGCTTTATTAACAGTTTTGGTGAAGAATGTCAGTTAATAATTTTCAGTGACGTCTCTCATGAGAATAGACAGTGTTTTTATTTAAAAAAAAAATTTTAATAGACCACTTTTTCAATTAAAAACATGTAGCTGAACTATATTCAGGAGTTTTAATTATACAGTTTTAATAGATTTTTCCTAAGGAGGAAAATAGGAGAAAATCTTATCTACTACAAATTATTCTCTTCTATAAACTCTCCCTTAATCCTGATAAAAATGAAGCAAACCTATTCGAACCTCTGGTTGATTTTGCAGCATGAAGCAGGGGATTCCAGGGGATTTCCCTGCCCTGGGGCAGTCCCTGCTGTCCTGAACACTGCCCTGCCTCACGGGGTGATGGAGTGCCACTGCCGTGTCCCTTGCTGCGAGGAGAAGGGGCACAGTGGGACCCTGATTCAGGTTAAGTGCAGCTCTTAGCTTGATGTGCATCTGTGCCCCTTAGCTCTCGGATTCACTTTGGGTTTTTATTTATTTATGGTAATTTTTTATGGTTATTTATTTTAGGTAATTTTTATTCTTTGCATTGATTAAGGGTAGTTCTTCACATGGTTATGTTCCCACGAATTGTGTTTTCCTGGAATCCTTCAATATCTTTGAATTCCATAGTTTGTGTCATTGCAAAATTAACTCGTGATATCTCTCTATTTCCCCCTTAGCAGCAGTGGTTATTTTAGTTTCTCTATTAGACAACTATATTTTCTTCCATTTATTTTTTTAATCTTCTTGAACTTAATGGGCTTGGCAAGACCTTAAACAGATTTTTATTGTGTGGTTTCCTGAATTCGTATTCCTAAATACTCCTCACAAAGACAGGTGTCCACTTAATTTTGATGTATTTTTCTAAGAGAATTTGTCACCCAAGTTCCCAATAATCTTGTGTTTGTCCCCTGCTGCCTTCTGGTTTGGTTGTTCTGTTCTTGGCAATAATCTCAGGAAACTCTCGGAGGGAAGAACCAGCTCTTGTCCCTCTCAAAGAGCCCGGGGAATGGACAGAGGCTGGTGAGGATCATCTGCCCCTGCTGCAAGCTGCAGAAACCCAGTGCCAGCTCTATTTTTCAAGGATTTCTAGCATTTCTTTTGCTGGTAATGGTCCTTTCAGCAAGGGCTGCAGTCTGGCAGTCTGATGCATGGGAAATGAACTCCGTATTTTGGGCTGTATTCTCGGTTGATATAAATGAGTCCCAGGAGAGCTCAGCTGATTTATACCAGCTGAACACTCACCTGTTCAGGGGAGGCCACCAGGGAGTCTGGGGAACAGATCAGCTCAAGTAAGTGACATCCATCTACACATCCTGAGGGCTTCAAAGCCCCTGCAGGGATGTGTTCCTGAATGGGATTTGTCAGGAGCAGACAGATGGCAACACGGGATTGATCAAGTGCAAAAGCCCCACAAAACACTGTCAAGCTCTGGAAGCAAGAGAACAGGGGAAATAGAAGGGCACTTAAATTGTAGATAACTATGGCAAATAGCTGCACCATTTCCAGAGAGAGGTGAAATCAGCATTGCATGGGTGATGCAGTTTCATAAGGAGAGAGACTGTTGTGGTGCCTTTCCTGATCACTTGGGTTTGGTTCTGCTGTGATTCCTGGGGTGAGCAGAGGGGACTCCGGAACTGCCCTCGGAGGCAGCCTGTGCTTCCCCCAGGGGCTGCGCTGGAGAGTCAGGGGCATTTCCTCCACGGGGGGATCAGTGATCACGGATCTGCAGAGAACACATCTCTGGAGCTGGCTGCCAGTGTTTGGAGACACTGGAGCATCTGTCAGTGAGAGCAGAAGTGAGATCTGTAATGTGGTGATAAAAGCTCCTCGGGGACAAGGCAGCAGTTCAGCTGAGCAAAAGGAAGATAAACTATTAAACCAAATCTGCAATTGTCTACACGTGTCACAGGAGCACATCAGAGGCCTGGCATGCAGGGAAGGGAAGGCACCAGGTCTGAGCCCGTATCTCAGAGCTGCCCACCTGAAAGGGTTTATCTCCTGCAGCCAGTGTCCTCCCAAAGGCCATGGGGGCTGTGTCGCTGCCCCTCCCATTCTGGTGTGCAGGGACCTTGTTGGGAGCTGTCTGGGAGGCTGTCTGAGCATCCTTTCCCAGAGAGAGCTTTGATTCATCCCTCGCACAGCAGCCTCGTGCTGCTGCAAGATGACTTCAGCACTGTTCTGGCCCTGCTGCCTTACGTAACCACATCATCCATCATGTTGTACTTCAGGGTGGCTTTTATTTCATCTGATTTCTCTTTCTGTGAACGGCCACATCTGTCCCATGACTCCATATGTGCCACACCTGAGTTTTTCAGGTCTCAAATCCTGTGAGTTCCAGGTTGTTTGGTTGTCCTCAGAAGAAGAGTAGAAGCCATGTCAAGGCTCTGTTTGTCAGACACGCGGACCTGGAGCTCTTGCTTTCTCACTGAGGGATGGGGATGTGGCAGAGGAGGCTCCCAGCAATGCAGAGCAGCAGCTGAGGGGAAGTCCTTCAGGGGAAGGGAACTGGGTGTTCTGAAACAGCCCAAAATGCACCGGGTTTAAAAACCAGCCTGTGAACCTCTAGCCATGCATTTTCCATGAACCATCACAGCTGAGTTTTTCAGCTCACGTAATGATTGTCAGTGAAGTGCATATTTTTCCTATAGAACATTTCAAGGTAGGTGATTTTGTGCTTGTTTATCTTGGGTACATTGTCAGAAGCAGTATAATTAAATATGTGCTGCTCATTGCACAGTTCTGGCCAGTCTCTGGAGCAGTGCAGCTCGGCTTGGAAAGGAGAGTTCATTTCCCACTTGTCTTGCTCTGTGTTCCTGTGTTGTAGCACAGCGTTTCATTTCCAGTGTCGTGGGCAGCTCCTCACAGCTTCTCCCGGGCTGGAGGGAGCCCTGACCTCAGAGAGGAACAGGGTCCAGTCTGCCCACCCCTCTACAGCCCTCCAGCTGGTCTGTGGGCAGTGCAGGGCACTCAGCCCTCTGTGGGATGGCTGCTAGGAACAGGTGTTTGTGCTGGCTTTGGTAACTCTTCTGGGATGCCTGGTGTTTTTGATTGAGTGTTGCTGTGAACATAGTTTCATTGTGTACGTGGTTTCATTTTGCCCTTTCTCCTCTGGTGTCAGTAGGTGCAGGGCTGGCAGGGGTTTAAGGAGCACTCTGTTTTAATCCCTGTGCAGAGCTGTACGTGCAGTTTACCCCAAGAGAGCATTCAGCTCACATTGTCCTCTGTATGTAAAATAAACTGTCAGATCTAAGTTTGGTACCTGCACTGAAAGTAAATATTGTGTGAAGCAGGCACGGTGATGATAGCCAGGAGAGCTGAAGTGTGATTAAATTCTCAGAGTGATTCCAGAATTGGTTTTGGTGAGTTGGGGAGAAGTTTGTGCATATTTTAATACTGAGCAGTACAGTAGCTGTAGACCTGCTGTAGCTAATGGGAATGGCTGGGGCATTTATAATGAATTACTGGCAAAGAGCATTTTTCCACCTCAGGAAAATAGCACAAACCAAGAGATAGGGGAAATAATCAAAAGCTTCATCTGGTTCAATTTGCATGTCAGTATGAATCATTTTTTACCACAAATGCAGACTACACCTTTATACAGTTGATTCTCCTCCACAAAACTGCCGTGATAACAAAAAAAAGCCTTGGCAGAATTTGGAGTTGGCCTCAAGTCTGAGAGCTTCTCACCTTGGATCACACTGATCACTTCCAACAACAGGTCTTGGTCCTGGACCACCAAACACAGAATCCTGAATTCCAGGGCTCCCAGGCTTCTCCCAGCTCCGCTGTGTCACGTTGCAAACCACGTTTGGCAGGCAGGGTGCTGAGCAGATAGGGGCTGGAGCTGCAGAGTGCGAGGACAGCACGGCCAGCTCCTGGATCCACTGGGCTTTGTGCTCCCATCACCAAAGGACAGCTCACCAGGATTCAGCAGAGCCAGGGAAATGTGCTGCCTTCTCTTCTGAGCGTGCTGCAGGTGCTGCACCTCGGGCACAGCGTAGGGACCTGTGGGGTGAACAGGTCCAGGCACACCAGGCATGTGTGCTTGCTTCTTGTGCAGCTGGGCTCAGCTCACTGGGAGAATATCTATGCTAGTGTTTATCTGGATTTTTGAAGTGTTGATTATTTTTCCTGATATGTGTCTTCAAGTTCAGAAGCAAGTTCACATTCCAGATTCTGTTTCTTTAGAATGTGACTTAATTAAAAGAAAACACCATTATGAAACCATGGCTTCTTTCCTGCACCTGCCTTTCCTTTCCTTCTCAAAAGCTGTCTGCCTGCTCTGGGGAGCCCAGAAGAGCTTCCCCTCCCTCTGGTGCTGCAGGTTGAGCAGATGAGCAGCTCTTGTGAGAGTGACTCAGCAGAGCCCCTGCCTCGAGCTGTGCCACGGTGCCTCAGCCTGCGTGAGGGTGAAATCAAACCAGGGTGCTGGGGCAGCACTCCCAGGCTGCCAGGGCTCCCAGACCAACAGGAGTGGGCTGGCACTGGAAAACAAGCTCAGAACTAGAGCAGGAACTAACCCAGGGTGCCACTGAAAGGCAGAGGCTCAGTGCGTTTATTAAATGCACAGAAAGTGTTTTCCACGCAGCTCGGTGTTCAGCTGGGAGCTCGTTGCCGTGGGAGCCTGAGGAACCTGTCGTGTGTGTGGTTCCAGCAGCACTGAGGTGAATTCTTGGAAGGAAAATGCTGCAGAGTGCAGTGGAGTTGTGTTTGGCTTAGAAGTACCTGGAAGTTCCCAGTCAGGAGAGGCCAGGGCAGTGTGGATGGGAAGGGAAGAGTCCCTTGTTCTGTGCTCTCCCGTGGCACCTGCAGGCAGCCAGGAGGGTGAGAACGATGTGCCCTGGCTGGGCAGTGCTGCTGCTGCATCCTACTGCAGAGTTAAACCTGGTCACAGGAAAAATCCCCCAGAGTTCAAGCTGGTCGCAAGTGGATGGGGAGACATCCCCCAGAGTTAAAGCTGGCCAGGATTGATGGGGAAAGGGGTGAGGGTGTGGAGCAGGGGTGAGAGTGGCTGCAGGAAGAGCGAGTGAGGAGGGGCAGGTGCGCCTGCTCCTGGAGTGCCTGTGCTGCGGGACAGCACTCGGAGCTCTGGCTGTTGCAGCAGTGCCAGGACAAGCACAATTCAGCAGTTCTTGTGCTAAAAGAAGGTAAAGGGCAGCCCTGTTCCCCAGAATTGCTGTCCGTCAGCCCAGGCTGTCCCCACCAACTGATCTGCCATGTGGGGTATTGGGAGCAGATTTATGAAACACTTTATGTCCTTTCATCTTCGTGTAGCCCTGCAGTTAGAGCAGTGCTAAGAGGAGCTGAATTCACTTCTGTTCTACTTGGCAGCCTCCAGAGGAATGTTTACTGCTCCTGGCCGTTTACATCCATGCAAGCCTACTAAAAGCATTTTTCCTTGCAGAACTTTTATTGCAAGGGATGAGGTGCAAAAACTGAGAATCCAGCTTGACTGTAAAAGTCCACGTTGTCAGCCAAAAGGCTTCTTTGGAAAAGAGTACTGAGAAATACCAATGGGGAGTCAGTAGGAGAGAAAAAGAAGTCATTAACCCAAGATTCAGTTTTATGGTTGCTTTTGAGAGCTGCAGCACGACTGGAGGAGGTTTCCAGAGGAAACGCAGTCACTTCAGTCGCAGGCTGGATGCTGTCCTCTTGGCATGACCCCTGTGTGCTGAACCTGAGCTCCCTGTATGAACCCTGGGAAGCAGGAGGAGCCTTCTGTGGGGCACAGAAGCTGCTCAGGAACTAAGGAAATGGAAAAGTTGTCATATTTACATTATGCCCTTGAAGCCTTGGTTTCAGAAACTAACATTTCCACATGGTAGTTGTTGGAATTATACCTGCTGGGTTCCTGGGTGGAAAATGTAAAAAGGGTCTGGGAAAGGAAGAAGTCTGTTGGATAAAAATTGTATCAAGAAACTTGCATGTATTTCCATACTGAACTTCTTTCCTTAGGCAACCTAGGATTAACAAAAGAATCCAAAATCTGGAATGGATTAGGGAGTCTTTGGGTATAATGCCTGTATAATAGCTGTTACCAGCGAATGCGGTGCTTTAAATAATTGAACTGATAAGGCCTCTCATATTTTATATTCTGCTGATGCCACAGGTGCCATCACATTGTTTTTCATTTCTGTAATTTTACCCCAATAGCTCTGAATATTGAGCAGTATCGTTTTTCGAAAATGAAATCCACTGGGGAGCCAAGCAAAACAGGCATGATAATTGGTGAAGTGCAGTTCTGTTTATTTAAAGCCTCAGGAGGTATCTAAAAATCAGAGAGCTGGTTTCAGAATCACAGCACAAGACACTGTCTGCTTTATCAGCAGTCTCCCCCTTTCCTTACTCTGATTACTGTGAATGCACAGAAATAAGGGATCAATTTAGACCCTCCATCCTCATCCCCAGAGCATTTTCAGATGTTAAAGAATCCTGTTATGAGCTAGCAGTGTTCTTCTTGAGCCCAGCTATTGGTGGGACGTTGCATTTGAGCTGACTGTGAGTGGGCAAACCTCAAAAGGTTTGTGAGCACGTTTCCTTGAATGACAGCTCCAGAACTTAATGTTTTACCAAAGTGGGTTTGGGGAGCTGCAGAGAGTGGGCTGCTCCTCCCCCTGCCAGTACTCGTGTCCTCCAGCTAAACTGGAAGACAGTATTTTTAAAGTGAGGCTATCTGGTGGAGCTGGTACAGGAATTAGAAGCAGATTTTCATAAAAACGAAGGTTTCGGCTCAGGTTCCATCAATTCTCATTCTGTTCTCGTTGTTCACACCAATGTGCTCAGAGCTAGCAGAGCATCTGCTGCCAGCTGAGCCATATTGACACTGACAGAAGGCACAGTAAGCTCAGAGTAAATAAGTGAATGATCTGAAACAGAACAAAAAATATAAGAAATTCTGATAAGTGAAATAGACACAGTTTGAAGTGCAGATCTGCTCCCTTCACCTGATAAACTAAGAGTTCAATGGGCTTGATATTGCAAATCCTTTCTCATGTAAGTAAATCTTACTCAGGCAGTTTCTTTGACTGCCAGCCAGAGGAGAATTAATTTATCTGAGTAAAATTTTCAGGATCTGGACAAGACAGTCATTGATTTACAATATGAGATTTCTGTGTCATTAAAAAATGAACAGAACATTTGGGAGGCCTGTGAAACTTAATGACTAAAAAAAGTGCCAGCTTGCCTGGAGCCAGGCGTGTGAGGAGCAGGGAGAGCAGCAGAGCCCTGGCTGCCCAGAGGGGTTTGTGTGATGGGCTTGGAGCCCTGAGCCCTGGGCTGGAGCCCTCTCTGGAGCTGGATTCCCCAGACCTTGTTTTGGGGAGCTGGGCTGGTGCTTTCCTGTGGAACAGCCCAGCACGTGCTCACACTGCTGGACACTCACTTGCAGGAGCTGCAGGTTTTGTTCCTCTGTGGGAACCCTGGTCCTGCAGGGAGACTGCCAGGGGCTCCAGGAGTGCCCTGCCAGGCTGAGCCTGCTCTCTGCTGGCCCGTCTCTGTTCTCTCCTGGCCCAGCTGCTCTCTCCTGGCCCCTCTGCAGGCAGCCCTGCCCACCTGTGCCAGCGCTGGCAGGGACCCCATGTGTGTCCCCAGCCATGCAGCTGCAGCCAGCACCTCTCACCTGTTTCTGAAAGTCCCAGCTTTAATTTGTGCTTTGGCTGCCTCTGTGTGGAGCAAAGGTTTGATGTGTTCTAGACAGAGGCTTGCAGCTTGCACCACGAGCAGCAGAGTTCAGCACAGACATCCCTGGCTTCTTCTTGGGGAAATTATTGCAGCTGTGGAAGGAAAGACCTGGAAGAGCTTTATGCAAATTGTTGATTTCTAGCGTATTAGTTAATTGTTTCCCATATTTGCATTTCTAATCTGTGAGATGCCAGAACACACCTGTACTCTCTGAGTCAGGCACTAACCGTTTCTATTTCCTGTAATTATACTTGTAGGAACAGTACCAGGAACAGTACCAGGAGGGCAAGCATTTATTGTAAACAACTGGGAGCTCCTACAACTAAACAAAATCTTTTCTTCACAAAATTCTGTCCAGGCAGGGAGAGAACATACCTCACCCTGGAGCCATGGCCATTGCACTGGTGGGTTCTCTTCCTGAGCAGTGCTGATGTGAAGCAGTGCAAGGCCCTGTTTGTGCACAATCTCATTTAAGGTAGGGCAGGATTTATTAACAGAAATCATTACTGATGAAAAAGAAAAGATTAGTTGAGAAAGAATTCTGACCTGCACAGCTTTATCTTATCTTTTAGTCTCTTTTTTTCTTGATATTTTCTGATCCAAGAGTAAAAACTTTAATATAAGCCCTACATTTTTGCATGCGTGCATATTCAGGGTTGTAAATGAAAGGAGGTTGACAGTTTTGCATTTAGTAACTTCACACCCACACACCTCTTTTCTTTCTGATGCTGACACTGCAGCCTTTCAAACAGCTCCCAGAGCAGTCCCTGGTGCAGCCAGGGGAGATGTGAGGAGGGAACCTGGAGCTGCTCCTGTTTGCACATGGCACCTGGAAGGGGCTTTGAAGAAGGGCCCTTTCCCAAAGGAGCAGCTTAGAAATGGTTTCTCCCCAGCTCAGGAGGAAGCCTGAAGCCACTTTAAGTGTGTCAGGCTGGGCAAGGTCTTGCTGAGCCCGGGGAGAGCAGGTGCAGCCCTGCAGGGACACCGAGGTGAGCAGGGCTCTGTCCCACGGGGCAGGACACTGGCCTGGCCCCACAGGGACTGCAGGTCCCAGATCCCAGGGGCTCCCTGTGCCCTGTTCCCACGCACACCAGGGGGTTTGGGGTGCAGGACACCGGCCTGGCTCCAGGGATTCCCCGTGGCCCTGTTCCCATGCACACCAGGGGGGTTTGGGGTGCACTCTGGCCAGTATCAGCAGTGGGCTGGTTTGTTTGCTTACACCCAAAGCCCCTCTCTGGCAGGGGGAGCCGGGGCCAGTCCTGCCTCCCAAACAGGCCCTGTCCTGCCGGGGGTCTCCAGAGCCTGCCCTTGGTGCTCCCTGCCTTCGCTGCTCCCTCCCTGCTGCCATCTCCTGAGCAGCTCGTTGCTCCTCACCACAGCTGACTTCTCGTTTCCTTTCTGCTTGGCACCTCCCCTCTTTTAACATGCACTCTTCTCAATATCTTATTTATTACATTTCTCCCTTTCTCCCCCTCTAGGATTTATTACCTCCCTCTCTTTGCCAGCAGAAAGGACAGATTTCCTTCCCATCAACCTCCCTCCTGTTCCCAGCAGCCCTACAAGCCTGCTTCCAAGCCTGCTGGAGCCAATGGCAAGCGTGTGACTATAAAAGTAACAAAATAAATTCCACATTTTGGAACAAAAGGAGTGGGTTTAAAACCTGTTTCTACTCCCACTTGCTTCAGAGGACACCCTGGCTTGGAAGGGCTTTTCTTTTCCAAACAGTGCTCGAAATAGGCATTTGCTATAAAAAAAAGCAATTTTCAATTTGAAGTGGGGGTGGTGGGCATACATATTCAGCTGAACTCATATCCATGTTGGGTAATTTCAAATTTCCATAAGGAGGAAGTGTATGTAGTGTAAGCCCAGTGATCCTTAGCCATTCACAGCAGAGCACATGGGTACAGGAGCTCTGATTAAATCAGCAGCAGAGTGTGTTTGCCTCTGGGAAATGAAAGTCCCAGGTACAGGGATGTGCTGGAATTGCCTTTGCAAAGCCTTTGGATGAACTGCTTAGGAATGTGATCATCTCTGCCAAAGAGGAGCTGCATCGTTTAAGCGCTGTCGTTTCTATTTGAAAGCCAGCTCGTTAAAACATCTGTGAAAGTGGATAAGAAGTGTGCAGCTCTCTCGTGAGGGTGTGCAAGGTGTGAGAATCTGACTGGGGCTGGCACACTCAGCTTTTGTTATTCTCTTCAAGGGGCCAAAAAAAAGGAGTCATGGAAAAATCCAGTGATAAAAATAAGGCTGGAAATCATGCAGGGAATTACTAAAGGGGAAAGTGAAGAGAGACAATGAATTAATAAAGAACAGAAGTAGGGAAAGAAAGCAAGCAGGATAATATAAAATACGGTATAGCAAGTATATTACAGATCAGACAGCCATCCATCACATCTGAGTGAATTATCCTTAACTACGTACGGGCAAAGTATTAATTTAAATTTTTTTCATGTAGAAAATGACTTGGAAAGAGGATGTTGGGAAACAATTAATGGATGGGGGGAAGGTATCTGTGCTGGAGGGTGAGCCCCTGACACACAGAGCCGTGCATGGGTGAGCCAGTGAAAGCAGACATTGTTCATGAGGATTCAGCTGGGCTGCATCTTCTGTCTTCCTTCTTCATATTTTTAAAACGTGCAATAATTTCCCTCAGAGGAAATACATTTTCTCCAAAACTGTATATTTTCTCCCTGTGTATGTGTGCATCTTTTTCCTTCTGGTCTGGAATACAGTTTTGCACAGGAAATTTTAAATTGTCTTTTGTACCAATCTGTGTCAGCAAGACCATTGCAGAGCTTTTTCCCACCAAAAAAATACCCCTTGCAAATCCTTTATCTGACTTTCCAGTGATGAATTACCTGAAGATGAGTTGTTTATTTTGAGTGAGATTCTCCTTTCCAGCACAGCGCCCCTGGGGCTGGAGTTTGGTGGCAGGATTCTCTGCAGCTCTGTGGCAGAGCGGGAGGGGTCTGAGCCCTCCCTGGGCTTGGCTCTCTCTCCTCTCTGCTGTCCCGGCAGCTGCTGATGTCCTGGCAGGTGGTTCGCACCACACTTCGTCCTGCTTGAGTTCTTTATCCTACCAAGCTTAACAGAGATGTTCCCTAAAGTTTCTAACTTCACCTCAGCTGTAGAAGTAACAGCAGATACTTTGGGGGTGTTTTGTGGGGAAATGCACACCTTTCAGATTTGTTTCAGCTTGAAGATGATTTGAAGGTACATGTTAAAATTGTCCTGAAATTTTTTGACACCCAGAAGAAAAGCATCAGCATGAGTGAAAAATATTTGAGATTGTCAAGTGGTGTGAAATATGAGAGCAGAGGGTTAGCACAGAGGCTGTTCCCTCCAGCCTAAATTAAGTACTCAGTCAAACCTTCCCCACGAACCCCGTCACACTTGATGGAAACGACCCATTTATATCAGTTTTACCAAGGGCTAGTTCATGACAGCTGAGGGTTTGGGCTTTTTTGGTGATTTTTGTCTCAGCATTTGCAGCTTGTGATAAAAGAAGTTTTAAAGCCTGAAGGAAAGTTGCTGTTATTTTTCATCTGTGAGGAAGGAGCAGGCACAGGGCCTGCCCTGCACACCCACAGCTCCTCCCTGGCTGCTCCCTGGGGCAGGCTCTGTGTGCCAGCATGGCCACAGCAGTGATGTTCCTGCAGCCTCCAGCATTCGTGACGTTTTCAGAGCCCAAAGTGCTCCTGTCTGGCTCTGGTCTGACCTATCGAGCTGTGCAAGTCTGGCCCTGAGAGCAGGGATGACAGAAATGCCAGACTCAATGTAGAGTTTCAAGTGCATTTTGTTCGGATTGTTTTTATGAGACTTTAAAATACTTTCCATCTCTGTACTAGAATTACTTTTCCATATCAGCAGATGAGTTTACCTGAAACTGCTTTTTGTTCCCGCAGCTGATTTTCCGAGTCACCATTGCCCAGATGGGAATTGTCCAAAGTCTGTCCTTATCTCCTCTCAGGAAATGGTGTGGAACCTGCAGCCTCTTATCAGGGACTCGATTTTGTGAAAGCAGCAGTTGCCTTTGTGCCTTCTCAGAATTGGTGTCCAAGTACAGGGGTTAAGTGAAAACACTGCATTAGCATTTTCCGGGGGATGTGTGTGCTCAGACGCTCAGCCTTCATCTCATCCCTGCATTCCTCTCGGGCACACCTTTGGGGTTGGCACTGGGGGGGGTGTTACACCAGCCCAGCTAAAGAAGGTGGTCATTTAATAATGCTCATTTGCTTGTTTAAATTAGGCATTTTTTTTTTCTCTGTGAATTTCACCTGACTCTTGTTTGTTGCTGTTTGAGTTCTGCTGTTCATTTTCGGCCCCTTTGCTCCTAGGAACAATCACTGGAGCTGCTTTCCCATTCCCACTCAAACCTTCACCTGAGCTGTATGTTTCTCCCAGCCCCTCCCAAGGAGCAAACTGCATTTCTCTTGCAGGGAGGAGTGTCAGAAGGTTGTGGAAGCAGAGCAAGCAGCATGGTCATGGCTTGGTGGTTCCTGGGGCGTTGACTCAGCCTTGTTTGAGGTCTCAGCAGCCATGACAACTGGTTTTGACTGTATCTGTTCCTTCCTGCCTGTGCTGTGCTGCTAAGGGTAACCTCACCCACATTTTCAGGGTGGAAGAAGGAAATGCAGCTGGAGGAAGGTCTTTACATCATGACCAGACAGCCTGGGGTGATCAAGGCTGTCACCAAGTGAGGGCTCTGACGTGGTGGCATGGTGAGGCTGCAGGGAGCAGAGCCTGTGAAGGTCTTGCTGTAGAAAGAAGGGGCATTCTGTTTGTTTCAGCTGCAGCCTACAAACCAGTGATTTTAGGCTGACCCTTGCGCAGGCAGGTATTTTGAAGGCTGTGCCATGGACGTGATGCTGTCGGGCTCAGGGGAGCAGGGGGGGTAGTGAGGAGTGAGGGCCAGCTTCCCTCAGTGTGCACCGTTCCACAGGAAGGATATTGCAGTGCTGGGGCTGATTCATTGTGCTTGTTCTACAGCCACCTGCATGGCAGCACTTCTCCTCCAGTCTCATCCGAGCCACTGCACACCATTAATCACTGCCAGTCTGTGGTGCGTCTGCACTTGGAGCTCTCAGACCTCTGAATATTGATAACATCATAAATGATGGAATAAATGATCAGTTAATGCGGGGCCAGAGCAAAATCAGCTTTCCAAATCTCAGTTCTGACCAAATGATCTCAGTCCTAAGCAGCCAGGGAGTACATGGAGCTCTGAATTTGGTGCATCCTTGTGCTGGGGCTGGGCAGGCCGAGTGCTCTGCATGGGCAGGTGTGGGTGGGATGCCCAGGACAGAAATCCAGGGCGATGCTGCAGGGGGTGCCTGCTGGGGCTCAGGGAGGCACGCGGGGGTGTTGGGTTCCCCCCTGTTCTGCTTTTGCCGAGCAGCCTTGGAAACGGCGTGGTCCACTTAGCACTAAGTCATTCTTTATTAAAAACAACATATGCTTATCGAGCACTTCCTTTTCTGTCTCACTGCTTTTGAATATGTTGTTGTGGTTACAGTAACCAGTCATGCACTTTTCTGAGCCATTAACTGGTAAAAGCATTTTCCTTTTACATCAAGAAGTGATAAGGGCTGAGTTATGACCTCGTTGAGAGTGCTTTCCTGTGAGGGAGGTTCTCTGAGTATCAGACCAGGCCTGTGTTCTTCGGGTCAGGCTCTTCAGAGGCAGCTCTGGCAGTCTGTCCTCGCGTGTCCTGGTGACAGCCGGGAGTGGCTGCAGCTCTGAGCCTCTGCTTGGGACCTGCAGAAGGCACGGCCAGGGCTGAGCTTGGCTGGGAAACTGCTGTGGGAGTCAAAACTCTGCTTTTTCTCACCAAGATTCATTTTTTCACATGCACTGGGAGCGGCCTCCATGTGGGAGCTGGCTGGCAGGAGGGACAGGATTTGGGGAGCTGGCTGGCTGGAAGGGACAGGATTTGGGGTTGAGGGGGGTCAATGCAATCACTCCTGGCAATACTGGGTCTGAGGATGAGTCAGGCAGAGGGACAAGGGGACTCAGCAGGTTCTCCATGGGTGCAATTGTGTGGTATGTCCAAAGGCAGTGAAATAAAAGGGAAATTCTGGGCAGATTCCTGGTAACAATGCCTGGTCCTCAGTCCTTATAGCTTTGAGGGTCACTAAAAATGCTGCTACTTTGCCTTCCCAGTCATAAAAATAAAAATGATCTTTTCCCTACAAAAGGCCAGACAGTAAAGCAGATGGAATCAAGAAGTATTACAGCTCAGTGCTAGCCAGAAGGAACAGCTGAGACTAATCAGCTTTCATTTAAAAGTATAGCATTCCCACTAAGCTCTTGTTGCTGCTGGCTTTATGTTCTTATTGCTATTAATCACTGCAGTTATGAATTTGAATGGCTGACAGCTCTAAGAAGATCTTTGGGGAACCAGGATCAGGGATGCTCTGGATGAGGTGCTGTATGAAGACATCTGCAAAGCAGGGCTGTTCATCCATAAGGATAAATAAAGACTTCAGGAAAGCAGGTTTCAGGAGAGAAAGCTGGGAGATAGATGGCTGTATCCAGAAGAAAAGCTACAAGTTTTAATTTCTAGAATTCCTGAGAAAAGACTATGAAAAAGTTACTATTTTGGCTAAAAAAAATCCCATTTCAAAATGGCAGTTTCAGTCTTTTGTTGTATAATAGCCTAAATGTAGCATTTTAAGAGTATCAGGAGATAATTTCTAATATTTTATGTTGTGAAAAGATACAGGATTTAGGTGTTTGTCATACTGATTTGAAATAAGAAAGGTGTTGTAGTCCTGGCGTTTCCCATGGGACTAAATTTGTTTTTATTGGCTGTGGTGATACCTCATCATGATGCAAGAAGAGGTGAATGAGTTTTGGGGAGCACCTGGGCTCCAGAGCAGCCTGTGGAGGGCTGGCAGGGCTGTGCCAGCTGGGGATGGCTCAGCAGGGACAGCCCTCGCTGGGCAGAGCAGCACTTGGGAAGTGAGCTGCTGTGCTGTTTGTAGGACGGGAGATTTGGACAAGTTCTGCCTCCCCAGATGTGCATTTGGCAGTGTTTCAGCAACCATCCCTGGGCAGCTCTGCTGAGTGGATTTTTGGGAAGCAATAAGGCTGGGCTTTAGTCCAGAGCAGGCCCAGAGATAAGGAAGGGTCATTACATAACATCCATAGGATGGAGAGATGATAACGAGCCCTAAAAATGGCAATTCGTGGGTTGGTGCCCACTGCAAGCCGTTGTGAAAGATGGTGCAGATACTGGGACCAGACATTGTCCTGCACACCAAAGGACTTCCCATTATAAATTTAATTAAGATAATCTACCTTATTTTGAAAGGAATTGATGAAATTCCTGAGCTAGACAGAAATATGTATTTGTGCAGCTGCTGTCTTGATCCCTGCTCAGCCCGTTAGTGCTGACAGTGAGGAACTCTCAGGCTGAACAGAAAGTTCTGGATATTTCCCTTTCAGAGCCCATGGGAAGATCTTTGCCGTGTGAGGAAATGCCCGAAAATTCAGAGAGGATCCTTTTGTTTTTGAGCAGTCGTATTCCCTTCAAAAGGACATTCTTGAAATCCACTGTAAATTCTTGCTTTTGGTCAGCAGTGATAGAATATTTCTAGCTTTCCCTGGTCTTACTCAAATCTGGAACAGAGAAATACGTAACTGAGTTTGTAGGGAAGTTTGAGAAAGTGATCACTGGAAAGTCTGGAAAAATAAGATAGATCTCATTTCTTCTAGGAAGAAGCCAGTTAACAGTAACAGAAATCAAAACACAAATAAAGGTTCTTAAATTTTCAAAGAGGACACCTTGAAAGAGCAGTGTCATTTGTCCCCAGTCTTTCCTATGCTGAAGAAGAGATGAAAAAGAAAATTTTTCCTTTTATTTTCCAAATATAATAATACGATAAAAATAGGTCATGGTGCTTAGTCTGAAAGAGGCCATGGTTTCAAAAAATCAGTGCTTCTAATTTGTGTATTTCTTGTGGGTTTTATCACTCAACACCCACATTACCTAATTATATACACCTCAAATCAAAACTGAAGAATAACTTGCTTATTAAAATCTGTCACTGCTGTTAGGAAACATGTCACTGCCACACATTTTGTTCCTGGCTTGCCTCGTCAGCAGCCCTGCTTGCCCTTTCCCAGCCTGTTCTGGGTGGGGGAATGGGGAGAGCAGCCCTGGCTGGGTCCCTGCAGAGCCCTCACTCAAGCAAGAGTGGCACTGGTTTCCACATCCCTGCCACTGTGCCGGCAGTAATTACCTGTGAGCTCGCTCCTCAGAGGAGCATTTCTGTTGCTATCTTTCATCTTTTCCCCTTGTTCTGATGCTTACTCTTCCACACTTGTCACAGAGGAACATTGGGATGGAAAACTTTTATCTCTCCCAATATTGGATTTTGCTCCACGATGTTATTGCTGTGTCTGCAACAAGCTCATTTCCTCCTCCCCTGTACGTCCCTTTCTTGCTGAGTTATTACCAGGTAAATTTCCTCTCTTGTCACTCTGCCGTTTGACACCAGGTGATTAGTTTAATAACGAGGGGTATTTTTCAGAAGCTCCCTGCAAAGGCTGATGGACAAAGGTGCCTCCCACATGTAGAGCAGTGCAGCTTTATTAGAACTGTGTTTCACTCCTTGGCAGGTGTGCTGAACCTTGGATACAATTCCTCAGGTTGGGATATATCGCCCAAGAAGAACAAACAGCAACAAAGAAGCAAAGAGGTTATTCCTTAAAACTGAGCAAATACAGACAGAAAAATGCTAATATTCACTTGATTTAAAAAATAAATTAGCTTTAGCTGTTTTTTCGTCCCCTTTGGCATTTATTTTCCAGATCTCTGCATCCCATCAGATTATACTAGTGTAAATGTTCTCAGAAAGCTCATTTTTAGCTAGTATACTGAATTATTTGTATGACCCCAAGGGATCTGTTCCTTGTAATTACACAAATAAAGTCCTTGACTTACTTGTAGCTACACACGCTAACTGGTGCAGTGGGTGCTGCACACGAGTCCTGTTGTGCTGGTGTGGTGATCAGCAGCAGCTCCTCCTCTGCTTTCCCTCCCAGCACGGCATGCCCTCACTCTGTCAAGGGTGGAGAGGCTGTCCAGTGCCGAGTGCCTGACTGGCGTAGAAAACCATGGTAACCTTGCTGCTGGTGTAGCCAGCTCCCCTCCGTGCCAGCAGTTTGCCATTGCTCAGTTCCTGCAGCCAGCCTCAGCGTGAAGAAAGCTTTATCAGGTAAAAACACCCTAAAGGTTTTAGTGCCCTCGTGGCCTCTGCAGTGGGACAGTGCAGGGAGAGGCACCAGGGTGTTGTGGAGGAGCCTCCCCCTCCAGGAAGCACCAATGGAGCAGTGATGGAGCAGTAATAAAACAGTAATAATAGGGCAGTGATAGAGCAGTGATTAAACAGTAATAATAGATCAGTGATAGAGCAGTGATAATAGAACAGTGATAAAACAGTATCAATAAGGCAGTAATAAAGCAGTGATAGAGCAGTAATAAAACAGTGATAGAACAGTGATACTAGAGAGTGATAGAGCAGTGATAAAACATTAATAATAAGGCAGTAATAGAGCAGTGATAGAGCAGTGATAGAACAGTGATAAAACAGTGATAGAGCAGTGATAAAACAGTAATAGAGCAGTGATAGAGCAGTGATAAAACAGTAATAATAAGGCAGTAATAGAGCAGTGATAGAGCAGTGATAAAACAGTGATAGAGCAGTGATAAAACAGTAATAATAGAGCAGTGATAGAGCAGTGATGAAACAGTAATAATAAGGCAGTAATAGAGAAGTGATAGAGCAGTGATAAAACAGTAATAATAGGGCAGTGATAGAGCAGTGATTAAACAGTAATAGATCAGTGATAGAGCAGTGATAATAGAACAGTGATAAAACAGTATCAATAAGGCAGTAATAAAGCAGTGATAGAGCAGTAATAAAACAGTGATAGAACAGTGATAATAGAGAGTGATAGAGCAGTGATGAAACAGTAATAATAAGGCAGTAATAGCGCAGTGATAGAGCAGTGATAAGACAGTGATAAAACAGTGATAGAGCAGTGATAAAACAGTAATAATAAGGCAGTAATAGAGCAGTAATAGAGCAGTGATAGAACAGTGATAATAGAGCAGTGATAGAGCAGTGATAAAACAGTGATAGAGCAGTGATAATAAGGCAGTAATAGAGCAGTGCTAGAGCAGTAATAAAGCAGTGCTTGAAGAGTGATAGATCAGTGATAAAGTAGTGATAGAGCAGTAATAATAGAGCAGTAATAATAGAGCATTAATAAAGGAGTAACAAAGCAGAGGAGTTGCTCTGAAGATGCCGCAGAGCTGTCTCTCAGTCACAGGATGGCCTTGGCTGCCAGGGATCACAGATCACCAGTTCAGTCACAGACCATCCCTTCCTGCAGCCCGGGCTGCTCCAGCCCAGTGTCCAGGCTGGCCCTGAGCCCCTGCAGGGATGGGCTGTGCTGCTGTCCTGGCTGTGCAGATTCCTCAGCAGGCAGGAGGCAGTGCAGCTGTGGCAGAGGGGAACAGGAACACCTGAGAGTTCCTCAAAGCAGCCTCCTGCTCTCTGCTGGGACGAGGCTGCCCTCCTGCAGGCAGGACCATGGACCCAGCTCCGGAGCCTTTCCACTCTGGGAAGGGCAGATGTGACCGTGCAGAACTGCTGACTGCACACTCCTCTGCTGGTCCTGGCTAAATCCTGCTGCATTTCTGAGGGTGAAAGTTGTACAGAAAAAGACAAAATACAGGTTTAGCCAAGTAGCAGAAGGTGGTAAGGACAGTAAAAGTACTGGGGCTGTTTCAGGGCATTTTATGGGTTTTAAACCAAATAAATCAAGAGCCTCAAAACTCATCTTGCCCTCAATGTGCAAGAGAGCTTGGGGGAGTCAGGAGAGAAAAAGTCTGTGCTAAAAACAGCAGTGGTGCAAGAAGTGTTCTGGGGTTTTAATCCTTGCTGGGCAATAAATTCCTCATTAGCCTTGGGCTAAACATGTAAGAACTGGGTTTTCATTTCCTTCTTTGTGAAAATGCTCATGTGGGAATAACATCTGAGCGCCGGGAGGTGCTGCTGGCAGGAAGTTCTGTTTCTGCAACCAAGGAGCAAGCACAGGGAGCCAAGCGTGGTGCTGAAGCAGGAAAACATTCCTGAAGCACTGCAGCACTGCCAGGAGCTCTCTGCGAGTGCTGGAGCTGCTGCTGAAGCTGAAATGCACTTTGGCTCTAAGGATTTACTTTTTAAATACAGTTCTGAACATTACATCACTGCTGCCTGTCTCTGCCCTGCTCTGCTCCCCTCATTTCCTGCTGCCTCCGATGAATGTTTTTCATCTTTATCAGATTTAATTTTTGATCTGGGGTTTCTTAGGACAAGTAGATCCTTCTTGCACATTCTGGGATATGCTCAGCTTTCCCAGAAAACCAAAAGTAAATGAACAAAAACAATATTGTGAAGGTCTCTGACAATGGAAGGCTGATTTATTTATGTACTGTGGTAGAAGATAGCCCAATAATGGATTAAGACTTACAAAGGGATAATAAAATCAACTTAATTGAAATACTTCTCTTTTTTTTCTTTTTTTTCTTTTTTTTAATAGCAGTGAGAATGGAAATTGGGGGGTTTAAAGGCTTTAAACCTGTTGTGCTTTGCATCTGTGTCTGTGTGCCTGCGTTGTAAGAGTAGGTTATTGGTAAATCACGGATCCATATGCATATTTTAGAGGTACCATATTAAAACCCCAATGATGAACTTATCTATACATCTTTCAGTTCTTAGGTTATAAGCCTTTTTTATATATACATCACACAAATTATTTAAAAATACATAAATCATTTTCCTGTCTGCAGAAGTAGTTCAGCTCTTTGCATTCTTGCACTACACCGACTGCAGCTGCTGGGAGCAGGAAAGGTGAATCTCCTCAAAGTCTGTTTTCTGTGCACACCTCAGTATGTAAATGTGATTCCACTCAGATATTATTCAGTGGCCCTCACTCCCTCAGTGGAGTGCAAACGTTCCTTACTGCAGCAGGTGTAACCATTGCTGTCTGCCCCCACAGGATCACATCTGAGCATCCCTTGGCACAGCTCTTCTGTCCCTTGTCACTAATGAGGAGGTTTCAGTGCCAGCAGTGACCGGCAGTGCTTTGGTTTGTTTGGGACAGTGCTGTGAAAAACCTGCAGCAGCCCGGGGAGCAGCACCTATCCATGAGGTGCTGCACTTCCCATTGCCAGATTCTCTCTGAATTCACTCTGTGCTTTGTCCAAATATAAGTTTTATTTCTCAGACTGAAGTTTGTGGGAAAGTTCCAGCTTTTTTCACTGCTATTATTTCCAATAATTAGGCACAGAAAACACTTTCTTTTGTCCATTAAGTCAGAGACTTGGTATGGGACTTTCTTAAGTCTCCATAATATCTGAGACAAGAAATTTTCATTTGCTCTGAGTTCAGCTTGTACTTTTGCCCTTGCTGTGGGGGAAAAAAATTAGAGTTTGACTTTGGCATGAGCTTCTGTAAATCTCTCTTTGCAGATATCCAATAAAAACATATTAGGATTTGGCAGATAAGTTTTCCCCAAAGGAGTTTGCTTTGAGCAATAGAGTTAGGCGGAATATTTTTTTTTTTCCCTGGGACACTTGGGGAAAAGACAAGAGAATGGCAGCAGTGGGGCAGGAGTGAGAGCATCAGTGGGGAGTAGAAGTGAAGGTGGAGAGAGGCTGGTGGGGCAGAACAGTTCCACCTCACAAGTGTGCTTCTTCCTTCCCATGCCAGCTTTCTTCAGTTGAAATGGGAATTTTTGGTCTAGAAAGCAGCTGATGAAATACATTTTTCCTGCTTTCTGTTACTTTGCACAGATGAGGAGCAGCAGAGATGGAGGGCACAGGTTCCCCACAGTGCCCAGGCAGGTTTTTGTGTATCCCCCATGCTGCTGACCCCAGTGTGGGACTCTTCCTGCTGCTGCTCATGGCAGAGCAGAGAAAAGCCAGTTCCTGATGTTGCCTAGAAAGGCTGAGCTGGAAACGGAGACTAGGCAGAGTAAAAGAATAAAAAAGTATGTATTGAAAGGATCCAGCCTGGGCAGTGCAGAAACCCCTTGGGGCTACACCCAAGCAATCCAGCAATGGTTATAAAATGGATCCTGGGCACCAGGCCTCACACTTTGATAGGTTTGGGTCCATCAGCACATTGGAGTTCATTGTCCAATTCCAGCTCCAGCTGATGAAGCTCCATCCTCCTTGTTCCCTCTCTGCCTTCACTGTTGTTTCCACTCTTGGGCCTAAAATTTAACCTCAGTCCCCAGCTGGAAAGGAATTGTTTTGTCTCCCTGCTCTGTGCAGAGAGCTCACCAGCCCTGAATATTAAACCCAGAACTGCACATTAAACCAGCACAGAGTCCAAAAAACTATAAAAGCTGAAACTTAAGGTATCACTGACAGGAGCCCTCCTGTGCACCCTGCAAACCAGTGCTGCAGGAGCCCCGGTGCATGGGGGGCCCTGGTGTTTTACCTCTGCTCCCAGTGGGGATATTTTGGTTGTCTGGATAAGCTCTCAGAGAATGCCAATTTGTCACTGGCAGCTGTAGGAGCTTGATGGTGGAAGAACAGAGTAGGAATTTATAATGTGCATATAATTGTAAAGAGGAGGATTTTTTTAGTGGGAGATCGGCAGCAGTGCAGAGTAATAATCATCTTAAAGGGTGACTCTCTAGAATTAGTTGTTATTTTGTTTGAGTCCTTTGAAATGGTTTTCATACTATATAATTATCTTAAATTTTAAGTGCTTCCTGCAGTGATAATGTGTGCATTTTTGCATTCTTATGTAAATGCTTTAGCAGTTCCCAGTGTCAAATTGGAAATGCCATTCAAAAAAGGTAATGTCTTTGCAAAATCTAGGGGAAGAAATTAATCTTTTTCTTCCTCATCCTTTTCCAGTTTGCATTCTGGGCTTTCCTGGCTGCATTTGCAGCTCTGGCAGCAGCTGTTTTTCAGTAACAAACATCCAGTGGTGGGAGACACTGAAGTGAGGAGCTGAATCTCACCAGCTGGAGCTTAAAAAGACAGGAGACCAGCAGACAAACTGTTATAACCTGCAGAAAGAAAGTAATTGGTTTGTAGACCCAATTAATGCTAGGCAAAGACAGCTAGGAGTAATGCTGAGAACACTGCGCTGCAATGCGAGTGCAGGAATCCTGCTAAGGTGATAATTCTGGTGGAGCTGCTGTGAACACGAGCAGCTGGTCCCCCTGGGCACCCATGGCAGAGGCTGGGTAGGGTCAGTGCAGTGATCCCTGGACAGGGAAATGGGAGCTCAGGCAGGGGAGAAATGGAAAATGATCCCCTTTTCTGATGGGCAGGCTCACCTTTGTCCTTCAGCTGCAGCTGCCTTCACTTGCTCGCTCCTGCCTGACTGCAGACAGCTGTGATGGGAAATGGAGACCCTCAGCTCAGGGGCAGAACTGACCCAGGGCACTTCATGTACCTCAGGAAAAACACAGCAGCAGTTTCCAAAATAAACCCGGAACCTGGCTTTCAGATCCCTCCTTGTAATACAGGACACAGCACCTGGTAATCTCCTGCCAGGTATTTGTTTTAAATGTGCTTAAAACTTTCTGAGGCAGAGATACAAGGTTTAGTTCTAAAATCTAAGTGCTCACATCATCCACCTTTTTGTGTGATTCAGGGACAAAGATTTCACTCAAACCCTCCTAAATCCTTTCAGGGAGATCCCTGTCTGTTCAACAGGTGACACCATCAGAGAAATGGAGATGGAGATGGAGATGGAGATGGAGATGGAGATGGAGATGGAGATGGAGATGGAGATGGTTTTTTGACTCAGATTCTCAGAAAGCCTGAGGGACTTGCTGGTGCAGGTGTCTAAGTCAGGTAGTGATCATACCTATGTTTGAATTTAGGTTTTTCTATTTTTTTCACTGTGAGAGAACTCAAAGCACCTCTCCTGTTGAAATGTTATAATGCAGAGATCTGCAGTGTTTGGCTTATGGAGCAAGTGTCCCCAGCATTCCCAGAAATCTGTGATTGCAGTCCAGGCTATCTTAGCTTAGGGTTTTAAATTGCACCTCCCAGAGACATTTGGGTGTCTTCCAAGTTTAAATTAGGTTTGCAAGTGTTTTACCAGGGACCTGTTTCTTCTCTGCTGCTTAGACAACAGCAGCGTGGTGTCTCCCAAAAGTCTGGCTCCAGAGTAATCTTTTACACAGCCCAGGGGCAGCAGGGAGTCATAAAGCAGCCAAGTGTCAGACCTTTGCAAAGTGCCTATCACTGTGGGAGAAAGAAACCAGAGCTTTGGGAGCTTATCTGTGCTCAGGCTGTCTCTTGCAAGGACAGGGCTATTTCTTGGCTTCTTTGGCTCCTTGGAGGCCTCGTCAGAGGCCATGCAAGTGCTGGAAAACTTCCCCAGATGTAAAAAGCTTACAAGACGTGTATGTATGTCATGCACAGAGAGAAGTTCAGCCTGTTCTCTGCACGTGTCCCTTCTTAGGTGGGGTCTGCACCTGCTGAAACAAGTGTGTTCCAGCAGTCAGCATCAGCTCTCGGTAAAGGGCCGCTCTTACAGCTCATCTCCCTGTACAGTCTTTACTATCTTGTTATTAAAGTTTCTGCAGTCTCTCAGATCCCACAATTAGCCTACCCTCTCTAATGCAGACATCCCCCTGAGATCTCTCAGCAGCATTTGGTCACAGCGTCACCCAGGGGGCTGGGAGGTGGAGAATTCCAGCGAGCAGCACTGCTCTGGATCAAGGAGCAGGCTTTGGCCGGCAGTACTGCCCTGGCACCGTCGGCTGCTGAGCTCTGACAAACACCCATCCGTGGCATGCCCGAGTGAACGGGTTTCAGTAAATCGGGCTCCTTTGAAAAGGTCTCACACAGAGGTGCTGGGTTGGTCAGGGTGGAGCTAACCAGTTCCTTGAACCTGTGACATTCACATTGTTATTGTTAAGCTCAGGTTTTATATTTACACTTGGTAGTAGGCAAGTGAGCTGAATTAATAGTGACAAATATCAAATATCCCACGTTTCTTAAAGCAAGATGTCTGTGTGTCTGCAGGCTCCCTGAGCATTAGGAGCTAACCAAAATGCAACAAAGGCATGGGGAGTATTTGCCTTGGTTAAAATACAGTTTGGATCAGGTTCTGAAGGAGTCACTGCTTTTGTTGAGTGTAATGTCCTGTTTAAGTTTTCCAACACTGACATTATCCATATTAACAATTGTGCTTACAATGTAATGCTTCTGAGTAGAAGCCTAATTAACAGGCTTGTTAGTTTGGTATTATATTTCAGTATATAATCCCAGACCAAAAGCTCTGCTGCATTATTTCTGTACAGAGCTTTCCAGGGGGCTCCCCAGACACGTTTGGCTGTGTTGCTGTGGGGGAGGCTGTCTGAGGCAGCAGCTCCAGCACAGGCAGTGCCCAGGGGAGAGCACAGGGGCTGGGGCACGGCTGGAGGCTCTCAGGAGGAGGGGACAGAGGGACAGAGCTGTGCTGAGAGCCTGGTGTGGGAGCAGGGCTGGGCTGAGCCAGAGCACCAGCCATGGGCCCCCCATCAGGAAAGCCCAGGCTTTTCCTGGGGAGCAGGCTCTCAGCTGGCAGCCAGGCAGGAGCCTGTTGGCTGTGGTGTGGCATCATTCCCTCTCCTGCAACTCCTGCTGTTATTTATCTCGCTGGCACTGAGCACAGGCAGGTTCTGTGTGCAGGAAAGGAGCTCGTTCAGCAGCAGCTGAGCCCTTCCCCGGTGCAGACCCATCCTTCTCCTCCAGTGTCAGCAGAGCCGCTGCTGGAGGCTGGGGAGGCCGGGCTGAGCAGGGCTGTGCTTGGGGAGCTCTGCCTGCTCCAGAAACGCAGCATGGCAGCTGAGCAGGGCAGCAGAGAGCGAGGGGATCCCTCTCACATCCCTTCAGCTGCTGCACCTGCACAGACAGGCTGCACTTACACAGGACGTGCCCTGCCACCACTGCTCCCGCAGCAGGCATGGCGGAGCACCAGCCCCACTGCTCTGGCTCCTGTTCACTCAGCTGCTCTTCCCCAAAAGAGAAAAGCCTTTGTGTGCTTTCTTCATTTTCCACAGAATTTAGGAGCATCCCCTGCAAAAGGGGTAATGTCTCCTTATTAAACAGACAGATTTAGAGCTTGCTGCAAACACTGATTAGATTATTGTTTTCCAGCCCTTTAAGATAAACGTGCCAGTCCAAAGGAGATCTCCTCCCTCTCCCTAGCCCAGGGCTGCTGTCCTGTACCCAGGATCCAGCAGCAATGCCCACTCTCCTCTCAGCAGCCCTGCTGCTCCCTCGGAGCCTGTGTGGGAGCTCCCGGGGCTGCGGAGTCACACAAGGGCCCCACAAGTGCCAGGGGTTGGGTGGAGCAGTGTCCAGCACTGCTGCCCATGCTCTGAAGAGCCAAGGGAGGAACTGCAGGGCAATTCTCAGAGCCCAGACCAGGGGCAAACCCTGCAGGAGAGGCAGCTGTGCAGGCCCTGCAGGAAATGCAGCTGTGCAGTAGGGTGGCTGGGTGTGTGGGCTCGGGCTCCTCGTGGTCCCTGAGGTGCCCCTGGCCATGCCCAGGCACTGCCCGTGGGCTCAGAGCTGTCTGGGACTGAGCAGGAGTTGATCTCCAAAGCTTGAAGGGATTCTCTTCAACTTAGGTCTGTTCTTTTTTAAAAAGCACAACTTAAACCACGCACTTAAGTTGAGGACATTCTGCTCAACAGCTGTGTTGGAGAGATTTGACAATACCAGGATTCGATGTCGATTATAACTGCTAGAAATGTGATTGCAGTGTCTGGCAGGTTATCTGAGTAATAATGGATTTGTTATAAATAGGTTGCTTGGCATCTTAGGGGCTCTCTGCTCTAGTTCTGGGGAAGAAAGCTGTTGGAGCTGCTTTTGGCATCTTTCTCCCCTCCTTTAATATTTAAGCTTGGGTACACTGATTAATCAGAGGGTCAGAAATACCATAAAATTGGACTATATTTATCAGAGACACAACTGAAAAGACAGAACTTTTCTACAAGTGCACAATAGTGTGGTTGAGCAACAAAGTCCATTTTACTTTGTCCTAAGAGAAATGACTGAAAATACCTTACCTCTGTTATGCAACTCGATGGTGCAGCCTCCTCTTAAATGTTGTGTTTCAGTTCTGGAAATGATAGAGAAAAAAAAGAAAGAATTCAGTGAAGAGTATTGAAAATGATTAAAGACACCGAGAAACTTTCATATGAGAAGAGATTTAAAAAGATTAGGCCTGCTTAGTTAAGACAAGAGATGAATAAGCAGAGGCACGATGGAGAGATGAGGGGTAATGAATGGCACAGAAGAGGCACACTGGGTACTTTTATGTGCNAAAAAAAAAAAAAGGCAAGAAGTGTGCTTATGATAAAAAACAACAACAGACGCATTTAAAATACATTTTCTGCAGTGCTGGATTCACCTGTGGAAGTCGCTGTGGCAGGGAACAGCGATAATGAGCTTAGGAAAATCATGAAAAGGATCGGCTGCTCTGGGGAAAACTGTGAGCCTGCTGAGAGGAAAAGGGAGTTCTCTGGCAGTTCTCAATGGGAGCACGACTCAGCAGCTGGCACAGCCCCAAGGCTGCTGGGATGATCCTGCAGCTCCAGTGGGCTCTGGCTGTTTGTCACACACAGATCCCTGCACACACAGGCTCCTGTGCTGCTTCAGGGGACTCCAGTTCTCCTCCAGGCCTCAGCAGCATCTCTCCTAAAGCTGCAGAAATTAAACGAGGGTAGGTGCAAGCATTAGAACGTATTAGAATAAGATTTGATCATTCAGGAAATGGCAGAGGTTTTCCCCTACAATGATTCCAGCATTGTCAGAGGTGAACATGACGCAGAAGAGAAGAATTTGGGCTAAAGTGGATCTTCTGTCCTTCTTCGTCATGCCAAGTAAATTGTATGTAAAAACTTGGCAGGGTGGATTAGGACAGGGACCTGTGTTTGACATCTCTGAGACATCTCCTGGGCATCTTGCAGACGTTTTAAAACCCATTACAGTTTTTTTCCAGAATTAATTTCCTCTGCATTAATCAAAGAGTATTTTCTTTCTGGATGTATCGTGCCTTAGTTCTCTTGCCCCAGTTAAGGAATGCTTTGGTTAATCAACACAGCTGTAAAAGTGAAGCATCACCGAAAGCCAGGGGAGCAATAATATGATGATATAGTTCCTGTCTCAGTTAAACTCCAGCTCTGTTTACAGGCACTGACTGGTTTCCCTTGGGTCATCAGGCAGCACATCCTGACGGGCAGAGCTCGCTGGGGTGACGCACCCAGCTTTAAATAGTTGGGTATTGATGGGCCTGAATGCCACTTAAAAACCTGGGCACAGAGGGCTTGGAGACATTTGCACAACTGAGTCACTGAGAAGGGAAGAAAAAGAGTAATGAGCAAAAATCACACCTCTGAATCTCTGTATTTGTAAGTAATATGTTTTCTACTTCAGTTCACTGTGGCATTTTTCCCCTGAATTTGTGCCTTTGATTTGCTGTGCAAAGGAAGGATGCCAAGGGAATCATTATGGACTCTTTTCAGTGCTTTCCTCATGGGTTCAGAGAACACCTAGTGACAACCTGAAATCTTTCTCTGGAGATACTGCTTGTCCAGCTGCTTCCTTTGGCTCCTTTGTACACCTCACAGAAGCTTTGCACTAAATAATTTTACACACCTCTGACCGTTTGTGTTTCACTTGATAAATTCCTGTTTATTGCATTAGCAATAAGGAAAATCCATTCTGTGGAGTTGTTTGGGATCACTCCCCAGAAAACTTTGCCTTCCTACCACTCCTGTCATTGAGCTGCTTTCCTGGATAAGTTCAGTGTCTCTTCTGAATGTAATTTTTGATCTAATTTTCTTCCTTCCATGGTTGTATGGCCAGTACACTTACCTTGAAGTGATTCCAGGGAATGACGCTGTTCCACAAACCCTGTTCCTCAGCTGGCAGTTTGTGTGGTAGCAGTTCAGCCTCCCAGCCCCTCCCTCCTGAGGGCTTTGGGCTGCTTGCAGGAAAACTCACCTGGAAGAGGCATGGCCAAGGTGCTGCTCCTCCCTGAGCTGATCCCACACCTCCAAAGCCCCCCAGCCTTCTGGTGTTTTTTGCTGGGACTGGCAGTGCTGGGTGCAGTCACAGTTACACAAACGCCCCTCAGGGTCTGTGCACGCCCACAGCCTGGCAGCTGCTCCCTCTGACACCATTCCTCAGAAAAGGAAAACTCCAGCAAAACGGGCACCCCTGTGGGATTGGAGCCTGTCTGTGGAAATGTGCTACATCTGGTACAAAATGCAGTGCTTTGAGGTAATTGTCATTTCCCATTGCTGCAGCAAATGGCTTTTGGTGGCTCAGGAAATCCCGGCTTTTCAGACCCCTCACACTGCAGATCTAAAAGCTGTTATTCCTGATGGCATTACAGCTGAAGTGTTCCCCTCCTGAGCTGTTGATACCACTGCACGTTACAGGGTGATGGTCCAGAGGATACACCCTGGAACCTCACATGCCAGCATGGAGAAAATCAATCTCTGTTAATAAAAAAAGGCAGGCTCACTGGCGCAGAAAATCACTACTCTGAGCCTTAACGAGGCTCCTTCAAAAATTCATGATTATAAAATGGAATCCCGGGCCACATTATAGTTCTGAAAGAAATTGGGATATGGAGGGAAAAAAAAATCCAATTTTCATTAAGTGGAGAAAATAAAGGATAAATCCCATACACAGACATAGTCATTGATCACAAGGAATGTAATTACATGCTCAATATATAAGACCATTTTCCAAGTTTCCCAAGTACACAATACTTTTCTTGAATACTTTTCAAAGTTAATTTTTCTTTTCTTGCTGTTTACTCATGCCTCTAGCACTAAGTCCATCTGAACAAAATCTGTGATTGTTCTAATAAACTGCTGTGGGGTAACTGCAGAACATTCAGCCTGTGGTGAGAGAAACACTGAACAGACCCAGTGCTGACCTCATGACTCGAAGGATGTGGGGATGGCCGCTGCTGATGGCATCCACAGTGCAATCCAGAACGCGGGAGAGGGCAGAGAGCAGGCTCTCTTCCTCCTCCCCTGTGCCCCGTGCAGCAGCCGTGGCAGGACAGGCTCCTGTGGCCCTGCCTTTCAGCAGTAAGGGGAGCCTGAGTCCTGCCCCACACTCATGAACCTGCAGTGCAGGGGGTGGTGGCTGAGCATTTGGAGGGGTTTGGGCTTCAGATGTGTCTTCTGCACAAATGGAGCAGGAGGAATTCCAGATGGGCTTCTAGGATATTTTAGCTTTCAGGCTTGGCATTCGGTAATGCAGCCTGAATTATTTTAGGTGTAATCTACTCAGCTGCCTGGAAATACAGCTACTGTAAGTGTATGCTACGAGGCCTTTTTGCTCCATTATCATACACCAAATTATTCCTTTTAAAATTATTTTTCACATTTTCAATGCAGTACAGATTTGTTGATGAAGGAACCTTTCAGGAGTGCAGCTGATGAGCTCAAAACCAAGCAGCAGCCCCTGACAGTTCATCTTCCTGCTTGCTTAAGCGTGGCTGAGTCACGACTACAGTGAATCCAGCACTGGCTTTTCACTTTTATTTATTCATTCATTCATTCAGTGTTAAGGGTGGATGTGTGAGGGGCTTGAGGGACTGCAGTTTATTGTCATTTAGGTGCCATCATCAGTGGCTTTTCAGGCAAGCAGAGATGGAAATACTGTTTCACAGAAATAATTATTTTCATCTGTTCTGTGTAGTAATGAATCCATAACACTGGACTTTCCAGAACTCATTTGCATTGTTTTCATTGCAAGGATGGACTAAAAGAACAGCTGAGAGACAGGAAAAAAAACTGGCATGGGAATTAAACACTGCTGTTCATAAATTTTCCATAGGATTAACTGCGTGAGCTGGAAAACCTCAGTGTTAATTGGGGTACTCAGCCCTCTCCTGACTTCAGCGTGCTCTCCTCAGTGTGTTAATAAAGGATTTTCCAGCAGAGATAACGTCATGGCCAGGTTGCAGTGGCTGCTCTGTATCCTGAATTCCTGGAATGCTGTGGGGTGGCTGCAGGCTGGCCATGGGCTCACTGCAAACTCACAGGAGCACAGCATTTCCACGGGATCCAAGGGAAAACCGGGAGTGAGGGAGGGGATCAGAGTCTCTCCTTCTGTCCCCCCCTGTTTCTGCCCCTCTGTGTCAGGGACTCTGGGCTGCTGCTCGTTCTGGGGTGAACTTGCTTCACGAGAGCTGCACAGTAAATGCTGGGTTCTGTTTGCAGCCTGGCCCTCTCTACTGTGTACAAGCGGGCCTTTTGTACCCAAAACAGCTCCAAATGACTGTACATAAACCATAATCTGCCAGTGGGAGCACTGTAGTTTTCCATTTTGCTGCTAATTGGATGATACCCTTGCAATAGTCTTTGTTACCATGGCTGGTGCTGGGCAGGGAGCAGTGAGGGAAGGCTTTTATGCAGAAATCTTACAAAAATGCACTGACTATCCCCATTTGACAGCAATTGAAACCAATTGTCAATTAACTAAATAACAACCAATTAGCTTAAAGGAAAAAAAGAAGAAAATTGCTTGCTTCACATTCTTTGTTGAAGCAAATGCCAGTCAGAGAATGGGAGCTTTTTTCATTCTCTTACAAAGACAAAATGGCAAAAGATGTGCAGAAAATGCAGAATGGTGGCTTTCTTTTTTTTTCCTAATACCATCCTTTTCTCACATGAGAATATTTTAGAAACTAGATAAGAATATCTTAAGCTTCTGAGACATTTAATTTCCTGCGATATTTTAAAATGAAAATTACAATCATTATACGAGCACATTTTCCCTCCTTTCTTTCTCGCCTCTGTAGGGTTCTGTAAGCACAAGGGCAGCTCCCTGCAGCTGCTTGCCTTCACAGGGGAAGGCAGCAAACATCTGGCTGCTCTGTGGTGCAGTGACAGGATTGAGATGTTAACATCTGCATCACCACACCAAACCCTTCCTCCTCCGTATTTCATGGACTTTCAGAGCCCATAGGCGAGGTGTTGTCAGACCTTGTCATGCTCAGAGCCCACGAGGAAGGAGGCAGGGCCGTGGGAGGCAGCTGGGTGCTGCTGTCAGGATTGGTGTTGTGGTGGGATCCCTCTCATGTTCCAGGGCTGGGTCTGTTCGTACCTGGGCAGTGGCACAGTGACCCTGGCTCAGGTCTGTGTCTGTACCTGGGCAGTGGCACAGTGACCCTGGCTCAGTCAGGGTGCCCTGGGGACAGCCAGCACACCCCTGGCAGGAGAAGCAGGCTCTGGGCTGGTCTCCTGCTCTTGGTTTTCAGTGTCAGCTCGATGCCATCTCCCCAGGGGACACAGAGCAGTCCCACAGGAGCCCAGGGCTCGTTTCCCAGCTCAGCTGGCGGGCGGCCCTGCAGCAGAGGGGTGTCTGCAGAGGGTCCCTGGCAGCTGGGCTCTCCCGGCTACAGGAGGCACAGGAGGAGCAGAGCTGAGCCCACAGGGGCTGCACAGCAAAGTGACCATTGCTGGCTTAGTGAGAGACTAACTTTGCTCACGGCACGTTGGCTCTGGAGTGCCCTGCTCCTGTCCCACACACAGCCAGGGCCGGCAGCTCGTGCACAGAGCTCTCCCTGGCCTGTCCCTGCCTCAGGGCTGGGCCGCAGCTGCTCCAGGAGTGACACGGCTCCGTGTCTGCCTGGTACCCATTAGCTGTGCCAATCAATAAATTTTCACTTAGACTTTTTACTCATTGTTCAGAAAGATCTTATTACATTCTACTTAGAGCTACTCACAGCATCATTTCACAGGTTTCAGATTGTGTTACTCCTGTGTTAATACTTTCAGGACCCATGTTTCATAGCCGGATAGTTGAGGGTGAGAGGTATGACTTCTAACCGTGCAGAAAGCAGTGGATATTGGATGCCTTTTCATTAACTGATGTGAGATTCGGCCCCGCAGCTGTTGATCTGTTGCTTTCTTTCAGGAGCATTTTACACCTGAATGCAAGTTCAAAGAATCAGTATTTGAAAACTACTATGTGACATATTCCTCAATGATCTACAGACAGCAACAGTCGGGCCGGGGCTGGTATTTGGGTCTTAACAAAGAAGGAGAAATAATGAAAGGAAACCACGTGAAGAAAAATAAACCTGCAGCACACTTTCTTCCAAAACCCTTAAAAGGTAATTGCTTGGGTTTGCCCCATTTATCTGGACAGACACTGTGTTGTGTTTCACTCCTGTGCACATGTATTTGATGTCCAGCTGCTCATACAACAGGGGTGTAATGTTCTGTAATGGGATTTGTCTGAGCAGAGGTCGGGCAGGTCAAATCCCAACCACTGACTGCTAGTTCTGTGTTCCTGAGGAAACGCTGGTTTTTGTCAGCATAGGTCTGTCCTGCAGGGCTGTGGAAGGGCAGTGGGAAGGTGGCTGCTTTACCTGGGAGAGGGAGGAGTGGTTTTCCCTGTCTGTGAGATGTCAGGCCACTGAGGAGGATCTCAGAGGTTCTCAGGGAGGGTCTGGAAGGGAAGAGCTCTCCATGCCCTGGTGTTTGGGTCTCTCCTTGCATTACCTGTTGCTGTCTGAGCGGTCCCAGCGTGTCCCAGGCTTTGCCCCAGCCTCAGCCTGTGCTGATTTGTGCTCTCTCTTGCCTTGCAGTGGCCATGTACAAAGAGCCTTCCCTCCACGACCTCACAGAGTTCTCCAGGTCTGGAAGCGGGACCCCAACAAAGAGCAGAAGCGTTTCAGGAGTGCTAAATGGGGGTAAATCCATGAGCCAAAACGAGTCAACGTAGCCAGGTTCAGCCAAGTGCTCTCCAAACAGAACCTTACCTCTGGATGCAGTTGAATTCTTACTCGCAGTCTTTCATCCAAACCTCCAGTTGCCCAGGACAAGGCGCCGAGCTCGCTAGGCCACCCGTTTATCAGCCATTAGATCTGCTGGTTGCCAAAGGATCAGCCCCAGGCATGTAGAGCGTGCAGAGCACAGGCAGTTGGATAGCAGCAAACACAACTGCGGGGAAACCTCCGAGAGGAAATGTTCAGCTCTTTCTCTCTCTCACCTTTTCTTTCTCTCTTTCTCTCTCTCCCCTATGCTTTGTGGAAAACGAAACAAAAACATTTCACAGCGTTCACTGCTGATAAGAATTTGCTTTCCAACTCAGAAAAAGACCACTTTTGCTCTTCAAAGGAAATTTTAATGCTTGTATGTTTTATAGGGGCAAACAAAAAACAAATACGTAAACTCTGTTGTTTCCTTGGCTTACCGTTTTATATCTAAGGCTTGATAAAAAAATGTATCCTTTAATTTGGAATAGAGCAACTTTTTGATTTCTGAACTCCAATGGGTCTTTAAAGCTATGTCTTTAAAAAAAACAATTCAAAATTCAGGGTTGGAACTGAGAGTTGGTGTCTCAGGCTCAAGCAAACAGTGTTCTTGTGGTTTTAAACACAATGAAATATAAATTTTTATAGATTTGTAGTTTCTGGTAAAGTTCTTGTGCTAACCCCAGTCTGTAGGAATTGAGTTGTTTTATTATCCCAGTGGAAGTTAACAGAAAGGGATAAAATTATCCTCCAGTGTAGATTTCTCTTAATTCCATTTTGTGTGTCATGTTAAACTATCGTTGTGGCTTCTTTTCTAAAGACAGAAACTGTGGAATTAAGGTGACTTAATTTTTTTATAAGAAACGTCTTATTTGTAAAAGTCCTTTCACTGTAACGGGCACGTGAATATTGTGTAGGAGGAAGCGTTAGGACAGGTTACCCCTAAACAACATATACTTATACATGCTATTGGAAACAATTGTTTAAAAATGTAGTTAGGTTTCCATTTAGGTCATCATGTCTGTTGCATGGGAGAAAGTTGGAATATTGGCATAGAGTTGCATGACGTGTAAGATTTTGTGCATTAATCATCGTTGGATTCTGTGCTCCAAAACTGAATTAGTTCTGTACAGGCAGCTTTCTGCCTGGTACAAAAAAAGTTGTTTATTATTTGTTGTATACACAACCATGCACTGAATAAACTATTTATATTAAGATGTACTTTTTAAAAAAGCTTGTTTGATTATATGCTGTACATCCATGGTCAATTTGAAGGGAAAAGGGTTGGCAATTAAATTATAAAGTTACGAAAGATACTGTAATTAATGTTCAAAATCTGTTTGTGTGACGGTCATTCCCTGTAATGCCATACACACAGAAATCCAAACCTTTGCTTTTGGGCACTGTCAGAGCTGGTCCCGTGTGCCCAGCTGGGACACCGAGACACAGCCACAGCCATCTCTGGTGTCACAGGCCTGGCGGTGGCCCCTGAGCTGCCCTCTCTGCCCTGAGCCACCCCTGCTCCGTGTGCCCCCCAGCCCAACTCCCTGGGCACCCCCTCCCAGCCTGGGGGTCTCTGGCAGCACTGGGGGTGCTCCGTGTGCCCCCCAGCCTGACTCTCCCAGCCTGGGGGCTCCAGGGCTCTGGCAGCCCAGCAGTGCTGGCAGCTCCAGGGCTCTGGCAGCCCCTGCAGGTGTTCAGCGTTTGCCGGGGTCACTGCTGGTGCGTTTGGCAGCCAGCTTCATCTGGCCTCGAGGGAAAGGGCTCCCATACCTTTGCTCTGGAGGGAAGAGATCCCTCTCTCCTATATTCTAATAAATAATTCTCTCTTAAACAAGCTCCCTCCTGCCTGGGCTCTGGTTTGTTATCACTGCACACATTGTGAGGGCTCCACCAGCAGTAGCACACCGTGGCTTAGCTTTCCCTGGGACAGGGAAATACAACCCTTCTGCATTAAAACTGTCCTTTCCCTGTCTTCCTGAACCAGAGAGGGGCAACTCGAGGGGACCAGCCAAGAGGGCTGTTTCAGTTTTCTGTAGCCTCAGCATGGTGGATGAAGGACACAAGGTGTGATGCATTTTACCAGCTCAGAGAGCAGCTGCTCTGAATGCTGGAGCTCAGTTTCCTCCTTGATGAAAGACCAAGACAAAAACCACCATGGCTTTGTCTGACTTTGACTCTGCAAAAATGACATGTAAGTACAGTAAAAAGCCTATTTAAAATAAATTCATTTCTTAGGGAAATGACCTGCCACGCAACTTATACTGAGTAACTCCAGCTCTGGCCTTTTTTCAGCAATTTTTGGGGACATGTCCTTGACAACGAAAAATATCCAATTCACAAAGTAGGTTTTTAAGACAGTCTCTCCCCTGGCATGAGTGAGCAGAGCTGGGAGGCCCTGGTTCATGCTTTTGGACAGCAGGTCCTGAAACAAGCTGGCTTTGCTGCTGCACAGTGGTTTCATTGCTGACCAGCTCCAGTAGCAGATCTCACCCTGCTCTGAGGACAAACCACATCAGTTGGGGGGCACTCAGTCACCTTCTGCAGCTCCTCTCAAGGGGAAGTTTAAATATTAAAGGAAAACCCAAATTTGAAACACATTTAACATTAATCAGAGAAATTGATGTAATAAATTATTCTATCTCATCAGGAACTAGAAGAAAAGTTACAGGGTTCCCTTCAGAGATCATTATTAATGATTTAAAATTTAAGAGTCTTAAATACCACGTATGGAAAATTACTTCCAAGCACTCATAGGCCTAATTTTTTTCCCCAGATACATTTGGCATGTCTCACCTAAATTCAACAGCTGGAGGGGCAGGATGGATGCTCCCGTGTCCCAGGGGTTTCTCAGACTGCACGCTGTCACTCTCCTTTTCTGAGCCCATCTCCTGGCAGGGAACAGGTCCCAGGTCCCCACAGGCCATCACACCTGTTCAGAGCAGTGAAGTGAAAGTTCCACTCTGCTGGTGATGAAAAGGACAAGGCCAATAAGGAAAACCAAAGAGAGGTCAAGGACTGCGAGTGGGGCACGTTCTGCACAGAGAGAGCAGCAGCAGCAGCGCCTCTCGCTGCACTGGCCTGCAGGACTGAGCCTCACCTACCTGGGCAGGGCGGGGCAGGACTGGGCGTGGCTGGGCTGGGCTGGGCAGGGCAGGGCAGGACAGGGACAGGACAAGGCAGAACAGGACAGCAGAGCAGGCACAGCCCAGGTACCTCAAGGCCCAGTCCCAGAACACACCACAGACTCTGCTAACTGCAGTTCCCTGCTGGTTTGAAGAGCCTTTATCCACACCAACATTTCTCTCTCTTACTGAAGAACCTTAGACATTACCTCATGCAGAAATGTAACAGTGTTAATCTAGGAAATATTTTTAGATTAAAAAATCAACTGGTTCAAAACTTAATTAATCCTATTTTCTTCCCAAATGGTTTCCTTCAAATGGTACTTGAAATAGTTTTACTTTCCCCCATTGTCTCTCTAATATACTGATGAACTTTTCCTTCTGAGCCTCCCCTTGTTTTAATTGTCTGCTCATCCAACCATCCCCTCTGATAATTAAGCAAGTTAATAATATAGAGTGGTCTTTAAAAATTGAACTCCTTTTCTTGTTAAACAAAAGCAGAACTTTTGTTGTTGTTTTAAAGGTGTGGGGTTTTTCCACTTTCCTAATTTAAAGGAACAATGACTGCATTTGGAAGTAGTGGCGACACTTGAGAACCCACCTGCCAGGGAGCTGGTGAAATTATTTTACATTAACCACAAAGGCTTTGCATTAGGTAACTTAATGAGATTTTTCTCGGGAGTTTCAATCAGCAGATCTCATGATCACATAATCGGGTAGACTGAGCAAAACAAAGAGCCAAGGAAACCCCAGAGCAGTCAGGATTACGGGTGCAGCTCGTGTCCTCTCCTGCTGGGATGTCCCTGCAGCTGGGCCCGTGGCACATCACGAACCTCGTGCTCTTGGTGCTGTGGCTGCCTATAGATCCAGGCATTTGCCTTGGTACCAGAGGCCTTAATGAAATGCCAATAAAAATTCCAGCCAGCAGGTTCTGAACCACTGCAGCTGACTCTGCTCTGACTGCCCAGAGCCCAGGCCAAGTCACCCCCATGCCCTCCTGCAAAACTCCCTGGTATGAGAGCAGAAATCAGTGCAGCACAGGAAGGTCAGCCAAAACCAGTGAGCCCTGCAGCCTGAGCATATTGCATCCTGGAACTCACAGGTGAGTGCTGGGCAGCAGCGGCTTTCACTGCTTTTATTTATTGTCCCAATCTTGGGTTGAACTTGTGTCATTTCTGTGTATCCAGAAGGAAACCACAGAGCTGTACTGGGAATTTGTGATGGGATGGTTTGTGCTGGTTCACATCAGCAGTGGTTACAGTGCTCTGCCCAACTCCTCCTCTGGGCTGGGAATTCCTCAGCAGAATCAACCAGAGTCCAGCAGCAAACATGTTCCCCTGTCCCACGAGTTCTCCTAGAACAAAAACCTCCTAATCCAGCAGCTCCAGTATCATCTGCCTCATCTGCCCTTTTTAAAAAGCAAAATGCTGTGCTATAAAGTGATGTGTGCCTAAAAGTGAGTGAAAAAGAGAGAGCAGGGTAAAAAAGGAAAGGCAAAACATTTTAGGCATGAAAGAAAATTGCACATGAATTACTTTAAAGGCCTTGTTCCTTTTAAAAATCCAATGTGCAGCCCCACGTGGAGCGCTGGAGCTGCAGTTACAGTGCGGGCCTGCTCTGCTGCACTGCACGTGCCAACAGGCACTGGGGGGGAGAAAAAAGGAAATTGTCTCTCTTGAAAACTGATGAGGAGATAAATTAATTAGAGGAAATAATTGTAGAACAAGCCTTTTCTTCTTGCTATATAATGATGCCTGGGGGGATGGGATGGGATGGGATGGGATGGGATGGGATGGGATGGGATGGGATGGGATGGGATGGGATGGGAGCTCAGCTGTGCACGGCTAGGGAGCCCCCGGGTGGGCCCTGGACCGGATGGGCACAGTCTGGTCTGGCTGCACAGGAGATTCATCGGGCTCTGCACACCTGGACTCAGCCCTTGCTCTGCTCAGGGATTTGTCTCCTGCCTGCACGAGGCCAGCACCGAATGCAGTGCAGTAAAGCACATCATTAAACCACATTATTCTGTTCCAGCTTTCACTGATGTCAGAAAATGGCAGGGCTGTGGTGGAGGAAATGGGCTGCTCCTCAACTGTGTTAACACACCAGGCTTTGGGTAACCTTTACAGCTCTTTGTGTATCCATCAAAGGAGGCTGGGAGTGTGGAATTCCCTGCAAGAGCCCAGCCCTGGCCTCAGTGGCCGGGCCCTCGTTTGAGCAGGACCATGGTGTGTTCTGGTGGAGATGCTGTCAAACCACTCGGGGAGGGCTGCTTTGTAAGGAACCACGATATTTAAACCCTGTGACCTTTCAGAAAGTGTAAAATCTGGCTTAAAGGGCAGCCTTCCTCAAGTAAATGACTCTGAAACCTCTAAGGTCAGATTTTTTTTAAAAAAATCCATAATGGAAGGACATGCCATTGTTTTACTATGAGAAGATTAATCATTAATATCTTGCAATTGATTTGCAAGCTGCATTTATTTATGATGTGTTTGTACAGCACCATGCACACCCGTATCTATTATCCAAACCTCAAGGAGTTACTTAGTGCAAATAAATCAATGCGATTTATAGATTAAATTATATAAATACTCTTGGAATTTGGCAAGAGAAAGTTTCCATAGCCACTCTCAGATCTCTCATTTATGGGCTGGGAGCTGGCAAATAATAATGGAGAGGAGAGGAGAGGAGAGGAGAGGAGAGGAGAGATTTC
>VXBU01008696.1:0-84721 GCA_013400315.1 Bombycilla garrulus | reverse complement strand
GAGGAGAGGAGAGGAGAGATTTCTGGTCTTTGCAGCAGGCTGCAGGGTATTCCTACAAGCATCTGCAAGGAGATCTCTGCTCCCAGGTAACAAGTAACAGGACAAGAGGAAACAGCCTCAAATTGCAGCACGAGAGGTTTAGATTGGATTTTAGGAATGCTTTCTTCATGCACTGGAAAAGGATGCCCAGGGAAATGGTGAAGTCACCATCGCTGGAAGTGCTCCAGACATGGCGGTGTGGCACTTGGGGACAGGGTTTATTGGTGACCACAGGGGTGTCAGCTCAAGGGCTGGGCTGGACCTTGGAGGACTTTTCCAGCCTGAGTGGATCTGCGATTCGGTGATCTGTGCACAGTGTGCTGCACTGCCCCAGCGCTGGATGTGCTGGCCAGTGCCAGGCTGCAATCTGAGCTGCGGCTGCAATCTCTCTGCCTGAACAGAGAGCAACCAAACAGCCAGAAAGTCCCCACAAAGTGACCTCGCTGCCTTCCTTCAGCTCCTTGCTTTAAAATTCCCCTCATGAGCCTGACCAGAAGACATTGCATTTATCCTGCCACCCTGCCCAGAGCAGCTGTGGCTGCCCCTGGGTCCCTGGCAGTGCCCAAGGCCAGGCTGGCCAGGGCTTGGAGCACCTGGGACAGTGGGAGGGGTCCCTGCTCAGGGCAGGAGGCCTGGACTAGAGGATCTTTGGAACATTCTGGGATTCTGTGCTTTCCTAGGCTTCACTCTGGGTGCTGTTTCTGCTCTCGTGCCCCGGGAAGGGCTCTGGGCCACAGGGGCAGCTGCCCACTGCAGTCCTGCCCTGACAGCCCCACGGCATCCCCAAGGCCAGCCAATCAATCCCATGTGCACAGGGATTATCAGCTCCTGAGCACCTGAACTTGAATCCCAAATTAATTGACATTCCTGACTGGCTCTTTCTGCGCCTCTGCTCCTTATCTAGAAAGTGATAATGTGCCTCCCCTGCCTTACTGGGCTTCACAGAGACAAATTAATTAACAGTTTGTATGCAGAATAAACAAACATGACTGGATAATGAGTGTCACAATAAAAACAAAAACAAAACAAACACCAATGGGAAGAGTATTTCACTTTCCCAGCGAGGATGAGTGGGATCCAGCAAACAAGGGCTGGGGCCTCATGCTGAAGGACGTACAGAAAGCAGGGATTTGAATTGCTACCCGCTGATTTGCATCAGGCAGGCTGCTCCACCACTGAGACAGGGCCCCCATGGAAAAACAGCATTTGATCCTATAGTGAGCCACGCCTGGAAGCCCAGGGATGGTGCTGCATTTCAGGAGAACACTTTTCCTACTCCCTGCATGCTTGGCTTTGGAGTTGAACACTGTCACATAAACTTGCCTGTTAGCCTGTACAATTTACCAGAAATTTAATAAAGTTTATGAAGTTTATCTGTGTTATCGCAGCTGTGTGCAGGACCAGGCCCTTTGAAAGTGCATTTGTTAAATGTGCAGTGGTTCAAGTTATCCTGACAAATGCAAAACAAAGATCTTACATAATTGCACCTGGCAAAGATGAAATTTTACATGTCATAACAACACGCATCAAAAGAATTATATAAAACTCACCCATAATTTAAAATGTCACTGGAATGACTCCGTAATTAGGGCGAGGTCTTGGCAGGGCTCCTCATGGGAGCTGAAGGCTCAGTGCCAGAGCGTGGCTGAAGGCACACAGGTGAAGGGAAGGGGAGGAGCTGTCCTGGCACACAGGTGAAGGGAAGGGAAGGGGAGGAGCTGTCCTGGCACGGTGCTGGCAGCCAGCCGTACCCTGGAGAGTGTGGCTGCTTTGGCAGGCAGAGCCTTGGCCGGGCTGGGCTTTGTGCACTGAAAGTGCAGCTCCAAAAGGAGCTTTGGGTGCCACGACCCCTCAGGGCCCCTCCAGCCTGTGCCATGCCAGCCCAGGGTGCTGGGTCACCTCGGCAGCCAAGGAGAGACAAACCAGCCACAAACCTTCTACAAACATTGGTGGGACCTGGAAATGTCTCATCCTTCATCAGCTCGTGTGTTCAGCAGAGCTCTGCAGAAACTGAAGAGAAGGAATGAAAAGTAGATGGCAGGGACAACTTTGTGACATCTAACATCAAAGAGAGGAGAAATAAGAGTTATTATTTAGGCTTGTCAAGGCTCCGCTGTTCCCAAAGGGAGACAACAGGCATGGCCTACTTGTAGAATTAGGAATTCACCAGGAAATGGGGTTTAGGATTCAGGAGACAGTCAACCCTCTAAAGCCAAACTTCTCTAGTGAAAACCCAGCACTGGCTTGTGACTAGGCTTGAAATGCTTCTGCATTATTTGAGTTAAAAAACCTCTCTTCCTGCCCTGACTTCTGGCACCTCTGCTTCTTCTTGGTGCGTTGCAGCTGGTGCTGAGCTGCAGCCAAGCTCTTGCTCAGGCAGTGCTCGGAGCAGCAGCTCCGGCACGGCTCCGGTCAGCGGATGAACCCTCCGGGACAAAGCAGGGGAATGCCCGGCCCGGGGGCTCCTGAGGGGACACGGAGGGTGCAGGGCTCAGCCCGCAGCCCTGCTCTCTCCCTTTCCTCTCCACATTCACAGGAACGGGCTCTCTCTGGGCTGGAGAACAAAGCAGGCAGCGATCCTGACAGCATCAAACCCAGAGGGATTCCTGCAGAAAGGCGAGCTCAGAGAAGGGGAGTGCAACAAAACAGTAACGTTTCACTGCAGAGGGGCACTGGGATTAACCACGATCCGTGGAGATAGGCCTGGAGAGAGAAAAGACTGCTCTGGGGATGCTGAGGCAGTGGCATTTCAGGTACAAAAGAAGGGTTTGGAAAGATTTCCCAGGTGTGGTGTGCGGGGCAGGGAGGAAAGGATGTTTAACTGATCCTTCTGGCCAAACACGTTTACACTCTGGTAACTAAAGAGACACCAAGCTTGGAGATTTTCCCAAATCAGAATTTGTTTTAGCTGTCAGGCTGACAGTCTGAAGGAGTGGGTGGCACTCTGGTGCTGGGAAGGAGAGCAGGGGAGAAGGTGCTGGGGCTGTGTTTGAAAACCTGAGGTGTCCAGCTGGTCGTGTGTGGCTCAAAGCTCAGCACTGGGACCAGCAGGGCTCTGCTCTCAGATGCAGATGTTGGAAACATCTGTGCATCCCAGGCTGCCCAAACCTGGGCAGGAAACATTTCCAGAGTGCTCAGTTTCCCAAAGCTTGCCAGGATCAGGAGCCAAACCAGCCTAATGGAACCCTGCTAAGCTTGATTTCTGGCTGCTGCCAGTCCTGCTGTGCTCACTGCTCTCCTGCAGGCTCATCACATCTCCTGGATCCCCCTCCCCACAACTGTGGCACTGGATAAAAAGAGAGCATGAAAACCAGAAGCACTGAAGCTGCTGCTAAAATTCTGTTTCTCCAAACAGAGGAGAAAAACTCAACAAAACTGTAGTAAATGCATTAAAATACATAAGCAGATCATAATTTTTTTTTTAAGCTTCTGACTTTTTTTGTGTATTTGGCTGACCTCATGCCTTGGCATTGATAAGCTCAGGCGTCTTAGTGCCTGGATTTGTGCTAACAAAATTTGGCCATGGAAAAGCATCCTCTAACTACAGGCACCAGGGGCATAACAAAAAAAAAAAAAAAAAAACAAAAAAAAAAAACAAAAAAAAATAAATTAGCATTTGCCCATTGGAGGTTCCAGAGCTCACACTGGACAGAAGTGAACTCCGCCCCAGGAGATGCAAAGGAGGATGAGAGGGCAGGGTCAGAGGAATCGTTAGTCCCTGAGCAGGTTTATGGACAGGTAGGAGTTAGCAAAGCCGACTGAAATCGATAGGGGTTTTCTGCAGCAGCCTCAGAGAAACACAGACCCTCCCTGTGGCTCGGGGATTCTCTGTGCATTCTCCTGCTGCTGCCCTGCTGGGCTGGGACCCCGCGCTCCGGCAGCGCCCCCCTCCTTCCCCGGCGCTGAAAGCCTGTCCGGCCTTTGCAGCCGCCTTGGAGCCAGCCCGCTGTCCCCAGGCGTGTCCCCGAGGAGGGCCCTGGGCTGTGCTGGGTCTGGGTCTCTCTGTGTCGTCTGGAGCGGTGCTGCCGGAGCCCCGCGCTCGTCGCCCGCTGGTTTCCCCAGCAACGGCGGATGGCAGCGGCAGAGGAGGAGAAAACAGCCCTGGAAGAAGCCTCTTCCCTGTAAATATGCTTTCACTCGTGCTCTTGGGCAGCCCGAGCGCAATCCTGCACACACACGCACTCCTGCCCCAGGCAAGAAAGGTTTGGTTCCCGTATCTGCTCTTGTTTGCTTCGCTTCAGTCTTGAAATGAAATGAAAAGGTTGGTAGGATCGAAACTGAGCAGTCTGAGACCTCCTCATAAGTGGAGGGAAAGGAGGGAAAGCAGGGGAAATGAGAGATGCTGCAAACATTTTAAAATCAAAGGGTAGCAATTAGCGATCCCCTGTAAACATATCCCCTATAAACATATCCCCTATAAACATCTCCTCTGTGCCACGAGGATGAATTCATGGCAGGTCCCGGCTCCGGGCTGCAGCAGAGCCTGAGTTACACAAAAGCCAGCAAGGAGAATCACCAGCTATGCAGCGAGTTCTGTATTTGGGAAACATCCCTCTCTAGCCTCAGGGGCCTGGCGACCTATCTCTGTCTGAGCAGAAGGTTTGGAATTGCTGGTGGAGATTGCCTTGTTTTCCTCCTTCTGCTCCTCTCTTCTGCCCCTGGAGAGAATCTGCATCTGAAACTGCTTTCCATCTGCATTAGAATCGACATCCCTCGCTTTTCCTCGCTGCATCTAAAAATAGCTCGGGGAAATCCGCCTGAGATCACAGCGATTCCCTCACAAAGCGCCGGGCGAGCACGGAGCTCCGCGCTCGGGGTCCCGCACAGCGCCGGGAGCGGCAGCGCTGAGCAGGGAGGGACGGACAGGGACAGAGGGACGGACAGGGAGGGAGGGAGGGATGTTCCTCCTCTCCCTGCCGGGCCCTGCAGGTTCTGGGGAAAACAAGGGGAGGGAAGGGATGTGCTTGGTGCTGCGGGCGGCACCTCGGTGTGCAGCCTCAGCACCCACAGAGAGGAGCAGCCTGGCCCCTCCAGATGTGTCAAAGGACCGAGATCCCTGCGAGCTTGGAACAGAAATGAGGGGTGAGCCCCTCCTGCCCCGGGAGCCAGGCTGCTCCAGGACCCTCCCCCTGCAGGAGGAGGTGCAGAGCCACCCTGCAGGAAAACCCCACTCTGAAAGCTTAATTATGGCTGCTGGCTAATTGAGCTACACATAAGCAACAGAGTTACTGTATTATGCATTTAGGATAGCTAAACCTGTGCTTTTTAATGCAAATCCCAGGATGATTTGGCAATTTACACAATAGAACCTGAGACTGGGATATGCCCCAAGAACATTCCTGCTTTTTTCTTTCTTTTACATAAAACTATTTATTATTAATCAAGTTCTGCAGAAGAAAAGAATTAACTGTAGTAAGACAAATTAGAGTTGCCTTTCCTTCTCACATTAAAAAGTAAAGGCATCATTTTTAGCCAGTTCCATGATTTCCAAACACTCAGGGGCAGCATTATCGGAAGGCCGGGTCTGTAATTGCCACAAAGTGAATGTCAGGGGATTCATGCACGAAGGAGGAGCCAGCAGAGGTGGCTCCCTGCAGCCGTGGCTCAGGGCATGGGGGCAGTGGCGCCACTGCCCTGCTGCTGCTGCAGCCTGGGCTCGCAGGTGTGCCCTGGCCCTGGCCGCATCTCCTCCTGGCTGGTGGCAGGCCTGGCCCGGGGCTCCAGTCACAGCCTCTGCCAAAACAGCCTCCAAGAGCTGGATTTCAGCCAGCTGGACTGGACACACCGAGTACAGACAGACAATCTTTGTCATTAATGGCTTACACGGGACTCCATCGATTTTGGACTGTCAAATACAATCACTGGGATAGTTCATCATAAAGCTGAAATCAGAATTACCTGAGATTTTCTAGTTTTGCCAATAACATAAAATATAGAACGACCTACACTTGAAGGGACCCATAAGGATCATTGAGTGCAATACCTTTCAGCTGGGCAAAATATTCAGTGAACTGTCTGCTTATCAAATACAGCTCCTTTTCTTTTTGCCTGCGGTTTACATCCTGAAATTCCGCTATCCATAAATATAAGAAGTCACTTCCCAGTTCCCATTAAATTAGTGCAGCCAAGAGCTATCCTTGCAAACCCTTCAGACACTGACCACGGTGTTTGCTGAGCCCAGTGGGCCTCCAGCCTCACCCACCGAGGCGCTCAGGCAATCAAGGCAGCACTTCCCAGGCACAGCCCCTGACCCACCTGACTGTCCCACATCCTCATCCACACGTTCTCCCCTGCCCAATGTCCCCAGAAATGCATTTTATTGGCATGCTTTCAATGTTTCCCCTTCACAAGGAGTGGAAAGGCAAATATTCATGAGTGGTTTTGCAGTGTTCCCTCAAATGGCTGCAAATCACAGCTCCCAACACAGGCTCAGAAACCCCAATATCTTCAAAAGGATATTTCTGCATCAAAAATCCACCACCATCCCAGTTCCCATTCTTTTTCAGACACTTGAGAGGCACAATGCTTTGTTGAGAAAGCTGCTACACGGGAAGGATAATGTGGATATATACTGGAAGGATAAGGCAGGAGCACCGCACGCCCAGCACCCCTGCAGCACTGCCAGAGCCATTAACCCTCAATGCCATCATTTACCTGCCAGAACCTGGGCACAGAGCAGGGGATGATTGCAGCAGGCTGGCCAGGACAGGGCTGAGCTGTGCCTGCCCACGGCCACCCTGCCCTGGGAAAGGCAGAGCTGCAGCCACAGTGAGAGCTCCGGGGAGGACTCACCCTCGCACTGTCCTTTGTAGTCTGACATATTTCTATACAGATTTATTGCCTCCCTGTTTGGGATAGCTGAGAGATCATACTTAGGAAAACCTTGAAAGTAAATATTTCCTTCTATTTAATTTTCACGGCAACAAGGCAGACAATCCAACTAATTAAATGAAAATGTGGGGTTTATTTTTAGGCAGCCTAAGCTGGTATTGGTCTGCAATTAGAACATCAGTGAAGAACTGTGGGAAGGGCTGGTGACTGAGTCACTGCTTAAAAGGGATGAAGAAAGTTTTGGGGTTTTTTTTTTTTTTTTCCCTGATCCTTCTCTGTTAGCACTGCAAATGCCACACACTTTCATAGCTTTGGCAGAGAGACTTTGGCACGTCCCAGAGCAGACCTTCGGTGCGCTGGTTGCAAACTGCATTTCAATTGCAAAGAGTGTGTGCAAACAAACTGTAATTGAGAATGTCAGGGACTCCCAGCTGGTTTAGATGAAAACATCACCCAGCTGGAGGCTCAGCACATCCCTCATCTGCCATAGGAAGCAGCAGCGGGCTCGGGGGCCTGCAGCAGCTGCAGCCACAAGGGCAGGCACAGGCAGGACCTCAGCTCTCCGGCAGCTCGGGGGGAGCAGGGCCACAGGAGGGAGGCTCTGCCCGCCGCTGCTGCAGGGCATTCCTGCTGCTCCACATCCAGGTGATTGCTGCTCCTCTCGAGCTGCACAGGGGTGGAGAGGGAGGCACAGGAACTCTGCCGTGTGACTGCAGAGGAAACGTGAGCCAGCCAAGGCAGAGCCCTCCCAGAACGGCCCTAGGAGTTCTACTCTGCGGTTCAAGGGACGGGAAGAATGGTCTGTTCTGTTGTTCCAATAATCCTGTTTATTGCTAAAATTCATTATGGTGCCTTTCATAAATCAGATGCTAAGGATTTGGGGAAAATCGATGCTAATAAGAACTAAACTATGTGAACATTCAAGTGGAGCAAAGAGGTATTTTTGTCTTTGATTAAGTCATTACCAACTCCCCTGCAGTATCAAATATTTCTCTTTTAAATTGTTCATGAACAGTCGTGTGCCTTGAAATGCATGGCCAAAAAACATTCCTCCCTCAACAAAGGAAAAACAACTCATAATCCACCTTTGTGATTGCACTTCTGTTTGCTTTGGCATTTCTGTACATAATCAGAACAGGATTGTTCCTTTGCTAAATTGTGCCTGGGGCAGAGCAGCAGAACACAGCAAAGCAGGGAATCAATAGCAGCCCTGGGACCTAGGATTAGTCAAGAAAAAAGCCCCTTGATGAGCGTCCTCTTGAGAGTTTAGAATTAAATGCATCTGATCCATTCCTGAATCACCTAATCTGAATAAAAATTAAAATAAAATAAAAATAAAATAAAATAAAATAAAAATAAAATAANAAATAAAAACAAAAATAAAATAGAATACAAGACCAAACAAAAATAAAACCTAAAGAAAACCAAACTTTGCAACGTGAGCCTGGCAGCTCCAGCCGTGCTGTCCCTGCGTGCCCCTGGCTGCTGGAGACAAACCCGGGGCACACGGACCTGCAGGGCAGGGACAGGGATGAGCTCCTGCTGCTGGGAGGTTTCTCAACCAAAGGGTTTCAGGTCTGCGCTGCCAGGGCTGTGCCTGCTTTTGCTTTCAGGAATTAATGTATCAATAACGAAAGGACAACAAGAGAGAAGCCTTGTGCTGGCACAGCTCTCACCCAGCGTTTAAAGCAGGGCCGTGCTGCCCCTCCTCTGCCGATGGGCTGTCAGCACAGGGGTCACATTTCAGACCTGTCAGAAACACGGGAAAACTGCTGCCCTCCTAAAGCAGCTCCTAGAGCAGCTCCCGTCAGGGTTCAATGAAGATGAGCCCGGCACATCACGATAAAAACTCATTTACCCCGAACTCCTCCAAGTGCCAGTGGAGCAGCACAGCCAGCCCCGAGGGATGGATCCTGCAGCCCTGCCAGGCACTGCCAGGCTGCACCCACCCCTGCCAGCTGCAGCCTGCCAGCCCCTCACCGTTCCTGTGGGACTGCTGGGAATGACGGGGAAATTGTTTGTGGAAAGCTGAGAGCTACTGCTCAGCCTGAGCCCCCAGCCCCTGTGAGAGCCAGGGCCCCCCGGCAGCCTCTGCTCCGAGCTCAAATCCTCACCAGGTGGAAAGAGTTGCAAAGAGCTGTGTCCAGAAACATCTCAGGGGCCCCAGGAAGGCTCGGCGCTGTTTCCCAGCTGCCTTTTGCCCCTGTGCAAGCAGCCCGGGCAGAGGGGACTGAGCTGCTGCCCCGCTCCTCCCGCAGTGTCCCCTCTGCTGCTCGTCCCCGCAGTCACAGGCACGGGACGGGCCCAGAGCAGAATCCGCGGGCTCTGGCAGCCCCTGGGGCTCTGGAGCAGTATTTTAACGCGTTCTGTCTCTCTGCAGCCCTCGCCGTGCAGCACACATTGCAGCCCGTCCCTGCTGTGGCCCGCCCCCGCCGTCCCCTCCTGCTCGCACCTTGCTGTGCAGAGCTCCCGCAGGAGCAGCAGCTGTCACTACTGAGACACCAGCAGGATAAACACCACATGGGGAACTTCTGTGGCTAAACTGCAGAACAAGATTATCAGTATTACCTTCACGTCATTGTGATTCCTGAATGTACTGATCTCCAGTTTAAAAATAAGCCTCGCAATCAAAATAGAATTTGGCAACAAGTTTTAGCTTAAAAATGATACGTTGAAATGGGGAAAAAAAAAAAAGCTGTGAAAACTTTCTTTTCCCTTACTAAGAAAAGAATCAAATGACAGGAGATGTGGCTTGAACAGCAGCAGGCTGCAGAACACAACGAGCACCACATTAACACTCAGGGACGATGCTGTGCCTGCACAAACAGGACACTGCTGCCATTGTCACCAAATGAAACAGGAGAAAAGACCCCCACTGACACCAAAAGCTGGTTACCTTGTCCTAAGAGCAGTCAGACCTCATTATGAACATCAATATGTCTACAAAAATAAAAAATAATTTACAAAACAATAGATGTGATTTTAATACAGGAAAAAAAAAATCTTCATTAACTCTCAGCACAGAGAGTTACAGCTGCACTGTTCAACCAATATGTGGCCTGAAATGCTGCAATGATGGAACTCCCAGTCCTCTGCTCCAAACACCTACACAAAATATTGCAGTTATAATGAGCCACAGAAAAACTGTGATGTCAAAAAAATCTATGTCCTCTCTCCTAGGAATGCAGTACATGATTAGAAGAAGCTATGCCCACAAAGCTGATCAAATAAGTGAACATATATTGGAAATTTTTTTAAAGTTTCTAATTAGAGAGGTTTCTTTACAAGAAACTACTCAATCGTTTTACCTATCACACATCTGCTAAACTGGCAATGTGGTCCAAACAGAAATCACTTTGCTGGAGCTCAGTCACTTGGCTTTAATGACTTTCTGGAGGAATGGGGATGGATTTTGGTGCCAGACACCGTTCAGCTTGGCACTCCAAGGGAAAATCAGCCTGAGGGACGGGGCTGTCCCTGCTGTCCCTGCTCTGGAGAAAGTTAGCACTCACAGGAGGGAGCAGAGACAGAAGCAGGGACAGACAAGGAAGGAAACCCAGCACTGAGATCCAGACCTACTTTCTCAGCTGAGTGAACTGAATATTCTGTATTTGAGAGCACAGACATGCAGCAACGTGCTCTGCTGAGGATAAAGGAAATAACGTGCTCTGGTAATAGAATAAAAGCCAGAGATCCCTTTCAACCCATAATATTCTTTGATCCTAAGACATTAAAGAATTAAATTGGAAGTAAGTACTGTTTAGGGAGAAGACCCACTGGACTGCAGATTTTTAGGACAAAATACCCAGCTCTTAACAGACAGAATCTGGTGCACAGACAGTGGGTGGTTGCCCCAGTAACACTATACCATGAAAGATAGCAGTGACCCTCTCTGTGAAAAATAAAATGTCTTAAAACTATTTTGGGGACCTTAAAAAGCCGCAGGAAAGATTTCTCCTCATCTATTAGAAAGACAAGATAGAGCAGCCAAAGCTCTGCAGCAGGGGCTGGTCCATGGCTGAGGGCACATGGCAGCCTCAGGACTCCACCACGGGCTCTCTCCGTGGCCTCACATATCAATGGTTCCTTATCATCAGCTGATCAGCTGAGAAGTGTTTAAAGAGGATCCAGAGCAGCCAAGTGTGGGACACAATCAGTCTTGTCTGTGTAACTGCACTTGAACAAGAACTCATCCTTGTGAGGATGAGATGCAGAGACAATCTCAAAATCTAATCACGAGAAACAAAATTGCTTAATCAGTGGTGAATTTTCAATCAAAATCAGGGTTCCCCCTAGTCAATGACATTTTTGCATTCAAACCACAACCACAGTGTAATGGAGACTTTTTACTTCCCTCTTTCAAAAGCTCATACTTAAGCACAAGCTTATCTTTAAAAAGGGGGAAGAGAAATCAACAAGATGCAGTAATTATGAGAGAATTGCAGGCTTCCATTTCACATCTCTGACAGCAAATAGAAGACTAGAGACAAAATTAACAGAATCATTTCCCAAGCTCAATAGTCATTGATATATCTAATAGAGAGGGTTATCCACGGATTTTTGTGCAACGTCAATAAACTGGAAAGTCATTAGAGAGAAGAGACTTGAGATAATCAGCTAAAAGCCTTTAGCTGGATTTTGAAAGTTCAGAGGAGAAAGCGTGTTAATTTTTTGAACCTCCAGATGAACTTTAGAGTCCTCTCCTCTCAGTGAAAGCTGCAAAGTGAAGGCAGAAAACTGCACATGCACTCAGAGATGCTGAATTCCTTCTGGAATGGCTGCAAAGCAGAGCTGCCTGTCCCAGGCTTTGGACACAGAGCTCCCCTGGGCACAGCCTGGCTGCCTGAGCTGCTCCAGCCTGGGCTCCAGGGAGGGCTGGGGGAGCCCCCGCAGGAGCAGCCCCCGGTGCAGAGTGCACTGAGGAGCCACAGCCTCGGGAAACAAGCAAGGAGCATTTTCAGCACGGTCCTGTCTCCTGACCTGAGACCAAACCCTCCCCAGGGCTCCCCTGTTCCCCCAGAAGGACACAGCCCTGCCCCAGCTGTGGGACCTGAGGGTGTTTGGCACCCTCCCTTCCCAGCTCTGAGCCCCTTCTCCTCCTGCCAGGGGAATAAAACAGCTCAGGGAACAGCAGAGCCCAGCCTTTCAGAGCACACTGCAAGAGCTGAAGGAGAGCACCAGCACCCTGATAAACCTCATTAATTCCAGTCACTTGGGCAAATGCGCTTGAGGAATAGTATTTGGTTAACAGGGAATACCAGATCTGGTCAGCTGCTGTCCATTGGGGAGGCAAATGTAAAATTTACTGCTGCTTAAGTCACCTTTCATTAAGGACCTCAATTAGCTGATTTGTGAGAATAATTACAGTACAACTGCTGAAATCAATAAGCACTTTTCAGAGCAGACAGATAGATTGTATTTTCTTGCCCAGCTTCCATTTACAGAAGCCAAATGAGGCTATCACTGGAAAATCTTATAAACCCTCAGAGCTCCATAGTTAGAACCCGGTTAGAAGCTAAAATTCCTCCCTTCATTCAGCCTCCTGCCTTGCCAGGGCAAGACTGTGGGTGTTTCTTGGCATCTTAGAAAGGGCTATCATGGAATGAAGTGGGTTTAAGGGATTCTGATTAAACCCATTCATCTCAAATGAGATGGAACAGAATCAAAATCAAATCCTGGGAACAACATAATTGTGGAAGGTAATGCATATCAGGCAAAAATTAGGATCCCTACACAGCAGCCTGAAAAGTCTCAAGTCATACCTGGCAAGTACCCGCTTCTGTGAGGTTTCATTCATTGCAGCAAGGAGAAGAAAATCAAGGAAACTATAAGAGAACTGAACCAGACCTCAAGACCTCCCTCACCATCCTCAAACTATGAGGAATACACCCTAACTCAGGAATTACTCTCATGTTCTTCATGAGTGCCATTTTTCCCCTTGCAAAGAGAAGTCCTGGGAACTCCTTTTAGCTGGCTGTGGCTGAGCTGTGCCTCGATAACTGGAATTTGCAGGGCGGGAGCAGAGGCAGCAGCCAGCTCCTGCAGGGGGGAAGCTGTGCACAGCTGGGGCTGTGCTTCTGAAACAGAACATCCACCATGAACAGTGCCATGTGGGATTGGGAGAGCCCAGCAGGCAGTGGGTCCTTACTGCTCAGTCCCTGTGTGAATACAGGATCTGTACAGGGGATCTCCATGATTTTCCCTGACTCCCTTTAATTCCCTATTCACATGTGGAGTAATATACTTGTAGATACGATTCCTTATGTTTTCTATAACAATTCCAGACAGCCATTTGGGGTGGGGACACTTGCAGCTGGCAGCTCTGAGCTCATTGCACACTGCTTCAGGCTGAGCCTTTTGCAGCCCGAGTTGCTGTTGTGAAAGGCACTTTGCCCAGAGCAGCTGCCTTGGCTTCTGCACCATCAAGAAATGCTGAAGGTGGGATAGGAACAGGCTTTCAATGCATAAAGATCATTCCCAGCTATAAATGTTCAGCAACCACAAGATGAATTCATGAATGAAGCGACATTTCTGTATCCAGGGCTGTATTTCTAGGAAACTACCACTCAGCATGGGGTGTGTGCAGGCAGGCAGGCAGGAGCTTCCCAGGCAAACCCCTCCCTCCCGGTCTGCTAGCCCTTGGCACCCTTCCTGGGCTGCATTCGAGAGCAGGCTTACACCATCTGGGCTTTAAAGAGTGAGTGAAGCTGTGCCTGCAGGACCCGAGATGGTGTTCTGGGCTGGAAATGACACAGCAGGAAAAACCCGGGTGCATCTCTGAATAATGGATGATAAAAGGTCAGCAGTGTCGTTTAACACAACAGTCACAGTCAGCTCATCATGCCTGCCCAGCCTGGGCAGCAGAGCCCTGGGGAGCCCTGCAGCTCCCGGGCCAGGCTCTGGTGTGTGCTGAGCCCTGCGGCAGCGGGAGGGTGCATGGGGCACCCTGCCCACCCTCTGTGCAGACTCAAAGCTGGCTGCTCACAGAACCAATGGCTGTGCAGGGCTCTCCTGAGGCCGCTGGGTCACCCCTGAGGCCCTGCAGGCCCAGGGCAGCCCCTTGCCCACCTCCCGGGTCAGAAATGCCAGAATCCAGGCTAAGTCTGCTGCTGCCAGGCTAACCAGAGTGCCACTGGCCAGCAGCTCAGCACAGGGTGACCCCTGCCCACATCCTCTGCCTGCCTCAGCAGCACAAGCCAAGCGTGGATTAGATCCAGCCTAACTGTTAAAGGGAAGTGAATAATTCACCTGCTCAGCTCTGCCCAGCAGAGCCTGAATCTGCCTTCCTGCAGGACAACCCTTGCAAGCTGAGCCATGATATTTGTGTAAAAGCGCCATAAATAACTGAAGTTTTTCTCAATTTTGTTATTAAAACGGGGGGGATATTCACAAAGCACTGATCTGAAATGGTGATAAAATCCAGGGAACTATGAGGTCAGTGAAAGCAATGCGAACTCAGGAGTTTCTGAGCTGGCCAGTGCACTGGAGCAGGGACAGCTGTGGAACAGTTTCTGCTGGAGCTGCACTGCCCACCCTCACACCATGGCTGTGGCTCTGCACAGACAGAGCAGCTACCCAGCACAGAGTGATCAGCTCTAACCTGCAACTTACAGCACGAGAGTACCAGCCAAACGAACGGCTTTCCAAGCCTGAACTGGGAAAAAAAAATGCTGGTTTCTTAATACATGCCAAGAGAAGCATGAAAAAAGAAGGCATTTCAATCATTATATAGACACATCCATCTCTTCATACTCAGACAGGACTCCTCTAGTTTTGTTCTAGACCTAATTAGATTTTAAATGAGATTCCAGCACCTCTAATAGCTTATTCTGATTGTTCTTTTTATATCATGCAGGCACTGAATATTCATTGTGTTCATATGATTAAGTACCAAATCAATAGATATGACTAGTGGACCTGATAGAATTCATACTTTGCTTTATAAATAAAAAGAAAGAACTCCTATCTAATGTGGAGTTCAGCCTCCCTCTTTGAGGAGTCGCTGTGACTGACATGGGTGGTGATCACAAAGAAAATGGGGGAGAATGAGTAATTTAATGAAACTGCTGAATTTAGGATTAAAGTAACCAAAAGGGACTGTTACAATATCAGATGAGTTTCCAAGGCTTTATCCTGGAAAAAGAACAACGTGACTTGAAGCAAATGCAAAGGGTCACTGTTCCTAAAGCAACAAACCCTGGGATCTGTGCCCTGGTAATGGGTGCCTGGCTAGCAGGAAGGGAAGGACACAGCTGCCAGGGCCCCAGCCAGCTGTGCTTATGGAAAACGAGTCAATAGGGAAAAGAGAAAAAGTTTTATTCTAAGTACAAATCACACTAAGGCAAAGAAAAACTCGCTCTGTCTTCCCAGGGACGAGTCTCAGCCCAGCAGAGGAAAGGAGGGAAACCTTTGGTGATATTTCTGTTCAAGTGCACTGCTAAGAGAGATGTTTTCCACCCTTTTGTCTCCCAGCTGCCCCTTCCCAGCAGGAGCCCCAGGAACCTCCCCAGTGCCACTCACTGCTCCCTGCCTGCCCAGCAGATCTCCCCCCACCAGACTGCTGTGTTCATCCATCACCGAAAACACGTTCATTGCTTTTGTTACTGTGGAACTGAAAGCGCCCTCCAAGATTTGTGAGGAAGAAATTGTCTCATGTTTGCACAATGCCCTGCAGAAGCTGGACCCAATCTACAAATCAGATCATTACAGCATGACTCACCACGCAGGAATAAATGCAATTTAGGGTGGCTTGATTGCAAAAATCAAATTAACATAAGCACTCTGGGTTTTTATTGAATGCCAAAGGATGTTCCAGCAGCAAGGGAAACATGGCACAGGGAATTTTGTCAGACATGCACAGTTTAAACCACCTGCAAAAAGTTAACCAAAGTCTTATTGCAAACCTGTGAGGAGGATTTATGCAGCCTAAAATGAGCTAGGTACCCCAGAGGGAAGTTTCTGGAATATTTTTCATTACTGCACCAGTAGTGGTTGGCACAGAGAGCGATGTCAGAGCTGTGAGTCAGCGCTCCCCAAAGCCCCAGGCCTGGCACTGCCTGGCACTCTGAGCCCAGGCTCTCAGGCTCCTAAACCTTTCTGCAGCGTGGAGAGGAACGTGCTGCCCCGACTTCAGGCACTGCTCCTGCTCCGAGGCGCTGCTGCCAGACCCTTCCCTGCCCAGGACACAGGGCAGGACTGGCTGAGCCTGCTGGGATCCCCTGGGCACCACGGTGAGACAGCCTGGCCCTGGCTCTGGGATGGCACGTGCAGGGTTCACCAGCTTGCCTTAAACCAGGAACAGAACAGTAAGAACTCAACAGCACGGGGAGCCAGCCTCACCTGTAACTCCGGGATCTCGTGTGCAGGGTTCACCAGCTTGCTTTAAGCCAGGAACAGAACAGCAAGCTGCCAGAGAGCCATCCATGCCCAGAGAGGAGCTCAGTAACTGAGCTGAGGGCACTGCCTGCCCTACTGAAACCACCCAGGTGCTGCAGGAGCCTCCTCCAGCCCTCCTGGCTGCACCTCTGCATGCCATGCAGGCAGCGCCTTCCCCTGCACTTCACACACAGATCCACGGAGCCCAGGCACAAAACTGCCTCAGAACTGGTTCATCTCCTCCCTCCCCACAGCCCTAAAGAACCAATAAGATGGGGGGCAAAAAGGGATTTCTCCACAAGGAGAAAAGACCCAAAATCAGATTCTTTTGGATAACTGAAGGAGGCATAAACATCTGAAACACAAAAAATCACAGGCTTTCTGGGGGGAATCAACACTCCTTCCAAAGGGCAGAACCAGAACAGCCCAAAAAACCACAGCCAGTCCTGCAAGATCTGAAACACCCCAGGAAAGCAAGGATTCCCAAAGATGCTTTGGTCCCACACTGTGCTCCCAGCAGCCACCTCGGACGTGCCACCATGCTGAGGCACCGGGTGCTGTGCCACCATGCTGCTGAGGGCAGGCAGACCCCTGCCACGAGAGACAGCCCCATCCGACCAGGAATATCAGCAGTGCCACCCACACAGCCCCCAGACCCGTGCTCAGCACCAGCACAGCAGGGCCAGCTGCACTCAGGCTGTCCCCGGGCACAGAAAAGGAGGGGGGAGCGTGCACCTCCTTAATGCCCGAGCTGTGGGCTTGGTTCCTCCCCAGAGTGGGGCTGTGACCACTGGAATAACAGGTGACACCCCTCGCTCCAGCTCCTAAATATCACAGCACTGCTCTGCGACATTGCTGCTCTCTGCAAAACCTGTAGGAAATGTCCTTGTCCTGCAGAAAGCCCAGGGGATCAGTCTGGCTCCTGCCCCAAGTCCTGACTAACATGCCTGCAAGCTGCCCTTCTCTCCCAGAACTTTTTCTTTGATTTTTCCATCATTCCTACACGGATTTTCACAGCACATTCGGTCCTGCTGTCTCCTCTGACAGCCCAATCCCATTTCTGGCCTGTTCCAAATGGAGTTTTGATTGAGCTGGGCTCGAGCAGCCCTGGCCATCTGTTGCTGTCAGGAAAGGGATGAGGCACCCCAGTGCCCACTCCTTGGCGCCCCGAGGAGAGGCAGGGCCAAGGCACACAGTCCTGACTCAGAGCTGCCCTGCAGGCTCTCTCCTCCCTCTGCATGCTCTCCACCAGGGCAGCAGCTCTGCGAGGTGCTCAGCTCAGCCAATTAGTGCCAAATGCGGGGCCGGCTCTGCTGTGCGTGCTCCAGTACAGCAGAAAGGCTTTGCTGCCACGGGTGAACCTGACACCCCAGGCAGGATAGTAATTACATACAAAATCCTGTTGCAACTCCCACTGATGCCTCTATTTCTGGAAAATGCTTAGCCTTGTTGCTTAATTCCCTGTCTTCCAGACAACTTAGAGTGTGAAATTATAACTACACAAGGTACTTTTAACCAGAGACCTACACCATGCCTCGCTTTAGATGGTGAAAACCAGTACAATTTCATTTTCTCCTCAGATTGTATCAGTGGAGAATCTGCCCTATTAATATTATGTTAATTATGCTTTCATCAGCTATTAACTTTCATGCCATATCCAAGTCACTCCTGCTGTAAAACACTTTGGAGATGCCAATACAACCAGGACCCTGTGAGTCACCTCTTCTGCAAGGACTGAAAACTGGAACTCAGTTGGGGGAAATGCATGCAAGGAGAGAGTGAGGGGTGCAGAAAGACAGGGGGAGAGATGACAATGCTGGTGGGACAAAACTCATACAAAAAAAAAGAAAATTGCACCGCCTGCTACCCTAAGAAGAGTCAAGCAAGAGAGACTGAGGTGGGATTAGATACTGTCCAACTTTCTTCTGATTTCTGTTAAATTCAACATGCTTTGATTATCACTTTAAGCAACAAAACTACCAAACACACTGGACCTTAGGGCAATAGGAACATCTTACACACTTGCATCCCTGTGAGTGAAAAAATTTCCTTTTAAGTCTGTCAGGGTTTCTAATTACACCTCCCAACCTGTCACTTGACTGTTCAGGGAAATTAGCACTCTAAGGCAGGAGTTTGTATTTGCAGAAAAGGCTGAATTTATTTCCAGCAGCTCTGATATTTGCCAGGGTAAAGTTTAACGACATTAGGTCTCGCACAAGGAACACCTTCCTGTCTTTTGTGTGAGCTGATTATAAATGGGATGGCTCCAGTGAGGTTTGCCTCTGCTGTTTTATTTCAGGGTGCTCTCCTGAAAAGCTGCCCTGTGTTCCCAGCTCTGCTGCTGGTGCCAGCTCCTCACCCACCCGTGGTACAGCTCAGTCCCTGCTGCCTTTGGGACAAGCAGCTCCACGTCCAGGGATCCTGCTGCAGCCAGGCAGCTCCTGAGCCTGGTTTGTTCTTGGCCTGCCTGGGAGCGTGAGGAGGGCAGCGGCAGAAAGCACACTGAAGAGAGTGACAGCTCCCAAATGGCTGTCTTATCCTCTCTGACCTTTCCTTCCTGGAAATCTTCTTTTGGGGCTGCAGAGCAGCCTCGCTGCTGAGCCATGCCCAGAAATAGGGCTCTTATCTCTGCAGGGCTGCTCTCACCTTCTTCTGGATGTGACCTGTGGGGCCAGCATGGCCTCTCCAGTTCAGGAGACAAGTTTTCTTATCAGAGCAATGCTTTGCCCTAAGAAGTCTTGGAAATTTCATTTTGATTTGATGCAGATATTGTGCTTTCTCCTTTCTGACTGTGACAGGTTTGATGGGGGCTGTGATGGTGCCTCCCTCCCAGACCCGTGCCGCAGAGGAGAAATAAACAAGTGACATCCACACAAAGAGGCTGCACTCCCTCTGCTCCTGCCGTGGGCTTTCAGCAACAGGGGAGTGCAGGCAGAGCACGGGCTGTGCTGGCAGCTGCTCCCTGATCCACTCTCATTTCCACATTTCCAGTCCTGCTCTTGGATTGGAACCCCACGTTTCCTTTGCTGCCCTGAGGGAGGGCGATGAGCAAATGCTTCTCCCTGTCCTTGGCCCGGCAGGGCACAGGGGCTGGACCCTGCCTTCCCACTCCGCTCCTGCCTGTGTTTTTCCCAGTTACAAGAAGAAGTTTGTTGGGTTTTTTCCACTCTCAGTGGTTACCACCAAGTCCCACAAATCAGCACTCTGCTCATTTGTGGATCTGTATCTGTGCTGGGGTTACAAATTAAATCCCTGTTCTGTGAACCACCCTTCACAACACAAGTGCTAATACAGTAACTGTGCTGTGAGAGTGCTTTCCTCTGACACGGGAAATTAATTTATTTATTGGCTGAAATCAAAACAAACCACTTTGAAGTGGAAATATTATTGTGCCCTTTAGATTTTACTTTGATGAAGCCTACAATACTATTCCTGTTAACCATCTGTTTAAATCTTAATTAAATGGTGTTGCCACATGAAAAACAATCACATCATCCTCTATAATACAAGATTCTGTAACTGTTCCAAAACAAAAATACAGAACTTTAAAAATAATGTCTTCCCTATCACCAGGAGTTGTTGTGGTTGTAAATTATTTTTAATTTTATTTGAGGAAGCACAAATTGTAATGACTCTTCATGTGTTTGTTATAAAATATTTCTGTGTTGCAAAGAGATCTGCAAATATTAATTGCTTTCTCTTTGAATGAGTGATTTCAAATCAGCATTATTTGTTAAAATCTTAGCAGAAGTGATACTCCACAGCTGGACCAGTTCCCTCAGCTTTTCCCAAATGCCAGCATTCTTCACCCCACAGTGGTAACAGACAGAGCCTGGAGGTTTGCAGCCAAAGGGACAATGACTATTTCCAGTCCTCTTTCCTCACCTGCTGAAGCAGCTTCCTCCCACAAGGAGTCATATGTAGGGACTTCCCCAGCACAGGTGCACAGGAAATGTTTTGGATAACTTAAAATAGGGCTCAAATCTCTGTGGCTGGAAGGATTTTAATTCTCAACCTCTTCTTCAGAAACTGCAGCATGGAAATTTGAAGCAAACGTTAAAGACAGGACTTACTGATTTAAATGGTTTTAGGTCCAGGTTTTATCTGCTTTTCTGAAAGTACCCCCAGGCAGAAAGGTTATTCCTCTATTCCATGGTAGAAGAACCAACATATCATTACCCTTCCCTTCATTTGTTTCCTGGAAATAATTTATGCCAGTGAGTCACCACCTGTGAGCTTTTTATAACCACACAACTTGCCAAATAGCCTCTTCCAAACAAAATTCAGCTTTGTGCCACAACAACTCTGAAATACATTCTTGTTTCTATAAAAAAAGCCCACAATTTTCTGATGCAAAGCCAAAGTTGTCTCTAATTGTCCTCCTCCTCTTCCAGGATTCTCATCTGAGGCTAGCTTAAGAATTTTGAGTCAAACTTTGCTCTCACGTACACCCACCTAGAATCTCTCCACCACACCACAGCCTTGAGCTGCTTCCTGGACAAAGCAACAGGGGGCACAGAAAGAAGAATGGGATGAATTCTTGTTTTTGTGGCCACTGCTGTGTGCAAGCTTGCCCTGGGGAGCAGGGAAGGAGAAAAGCAGCCAAGAACAGAAATCTCCCTCCCCACAGCACCTCTGTGTCTCCAGGCCACAGGGCCAGAGTCCTGCTGGGCAATCCCTGCTCTTCCTGACCCAAACCCAAACCCAGGAGTTGCTTTTGCTAAACAGAGGCAATTCTGTGGCATTTGCCTGAGGGATGTCAAGATAAACCATAAAGTGCCTCCACTGAGAGCACAGCTGCAGGGACCTGTCCCCAACAGCTGGATCTGTGGTGCCTTCTGAGGCAGTGCACAATAAAATGAGGAGACCTCTCCCTCTCAGCTGCTCTGGGGTTGCTGTTTGCAGACCAGAAATCTCACAGCAGTATCAGGAAGAGTGAGGCACGGCCACATCTCCGATTCCATCACCGTTCAAAATTCCTCTCCACGTGCACAGAAAGAATTCCTCCCTCTCAAAAGAATCACCAGCAAGTGACTTCCTCCAAGGCCGGCTGAAACAAAGGTCAGGCAAAGGAGACTGTCCCAGTCCCCGAGTGAGCTCTCTGGGATCCTACAAAACTGATTCCTCTGATCCTACACAAGTGCTCCCCTCCAGCTGCAGGATGGGCCCAGCCCTGCGTGTCCTTTACCTCTGCTGGTCTGTGGAAGTGGCACAGAGACAGCTGGGGACAGCAGCAATGAGCTTTTCCTGCATTGAGCTGTATATTAAGGTGGAAGTTTGCGCCCAGCATGACGATGTGCATGCTAAATTACCCGCTCCAAAAAGTAGCTGTTTGATGAGAACTGGAACTGCCACAACGGTACAATATAAAGCCATCTTATCCACTGAAATGACACAGCCATGGCTCAGATTCCCACATCGAGCAAACAGTGGTGGCTTGGAGCATACAACGAAAGCAACATTTGCTTCTCAAAATGGATTAATCTTCTTCCTGAGATTAAGTCAGTACCCAGAACGTGAGCCAGTGTTGCAGGCAAAGTCAGCTTATAACAACCAAGTGGTCACCTGGTAACAGAATAATGCTGTAACCCTGCTTTAAAGTACTTGCCTGAATGGAACAGCTACAGTTCAGCCTTCAGAAAACACCATTTTTTCTTATTACAATGCCCTGGAATCACTGAGCAGACTTCAGCCTCTATTGATATTCCAGTCCTATGCACACCAGCCTGTTTGAGCTGGCCTGGCACCAACTTGGAAGTGTTGTGCCTGAGCCAGGCTAGGGAAGAACACCCACTCCTCCAGGAGCTGCCCTTGGCATTAGCACAGGGAAAGTAACTGTATTGGAGCTTTTTCAACCAGAAAATTTCTAGCTGTCCTAATTTGGGGCTGTGGGTAGTCAGCAGGAGGGGGTAGGCACAAAAGGGGAAAAAAAAAAAAAAAAGAGAAAAAGCCCAAACCAGCCAGTGCCAGAGTACTACCCCATAAAACAACTCCTGTGTGATGCTTTCAGTTCAAATCCAGTCTGACATTAATACTTGTCTTTACTTCCCTAGAGGAAACAAACATGCTGAGACTCATTGTATAATACAAATTTGGAGGTTTGTTCATCAAGCTGGGTTAGACTAATAATGGGCCAAGAACCTGGCACGAGTACTGGGCTCTAAATCTTCAACTCCAGTACCTGTCAGGCCCAAGTGGCAAATGCACCAAGAAGTCACCTGGCACAGAGACACCCAGGCTGGCCTGTGCAGACACCCTTTGAAGAAAATAAGAGGAGTCAGAAACAAGCACAAAAGGAAAGTAGGTTCCAGTACCTGGCATCCTTTCACATCCCCTGCACAAGCAGCCTCAGAGCACTTCAGGATGGGGCTCTCTCCAGAATTACTGTCATGTCCTTGCTGCTGGAAATCTGAGCAATATTTCATAAGCCATGAAACTCAGTTCATGTTCTCCTCCTTTCTTCATGGAAAAGTTCTGGAAGGGAAGTGCCAGCACCCCCTACACACACACAGCCCCTGGCATTCCCTCTCCCTGCCCCTCCAGGCTGTGCACAGGCAGTTTTTGTCCCACCTTGGCTACAAGGAACATTCTGGAGACAGCCCAGAATCAGCCAGGCACCAGCTGATCAGAGCTGGGCTGTGCAGATTCATAGCTGTGCGTTACAACTTCCACTTTTCCTTTCTGGGGACTTTTTAATCAGTAAAAACACAAATTTTAACATGGACATGAAATGCAGACAAACCAGAGTGAAGGCAGAAAGTCACAAGAATATGGCTTTCTTCATTCACTTGAAAGTAATGCAGAGGCACCAGTGGTAAAGTTTTCCACATCATTCCACTGGCACTATTAGCCAAAGTTTTAATGCTTCCCATTAAGGAAAAACAACAAACAGCTCATATCAAAATTGTACTCTAAGAGCTACAAAATTAAGTTAAATCCAAATAACACTCTAACAAACAACTTCAAAAATCATGTTCATCCTTGTCACTGAAATAATTACTGCACCAACCAATGGGAAACTCCTTCCCCTCAGTAACCATGGAAATATTTAAAGGTTGCCAAAGCCCTGCAATTATGGATTTCCCAATAGTTCCCCTTGTGATGTGGGAACTCAGTGTATTGCACACAGAAAATCAGGGCTTCCTGCCACAGTGTGAAAATGTACTTTAATTATCACAACAGAAAGGGATAGTTGGTCAGAAGACAGAAATCAGAATTACTCAAAATCAATATAAGACTGCCATCAGCTTGTAGGATGTGTGTTATCTGCCTTGTTAGAATCACACAGAGCCACACACTGGATCTATTAAAGCTTGTGAAGCCAGGCAATCCAATTTTTTGTGAGTGCAAAGCTATCATGGTTATGAATATGGATGAGGCTGCGGGCAGCAGGGCCCCTGTGCAGCCCAGACCTGGCTGGAGCAAGGCCAGTGCCAGAGACTCCACAGAATCCTGTGGCCCCTGGGCAGGCAGAGCACAGGCACAGGGCTCTCCCCCGGGGCAGTGGGTGAGGCCAGGGCTGTGCAAAGCAGGTCCAGGGGACAGGAGGGGACCCCTGTGAGCAGCACAGAACTCCTGAGCCCCCACAGGGGAGCACAGCCCACACAGTCTCTTCCCCCTCATTTGTCCCATTCTCTGTGCTCCCCCCCCTTCTCTTTGTCACAGACTTTCCCCCAGGATCTCCTACCACAGGAGCCTCTCTCACCTCCTGTCCTTCACAGTCCTGGTGCCAGCACATGCCCACACTACCCGGGCCCCACAAGTGCCACTGTCTCCTTTAGATTCAGGCATTCCACCCCCGCACCAGTTCCTGCCACCAACCAGCCTGGAAAAGCCACACAGGATCCTGTTATTCCATCTAGTGAGAACTCCAAAGGAAAACTCTGCCTCCCCTCTCCAGCACACAGAGCTCAGCCTCACCAGGGAGCCATGCCCTCCCTCCCTGAGCAGCCTCTGCAAATTCTTTCAAGGAGACGATTAAGCCAGGAGTGACCCAGCAGCCTGACAAAAGAGGGTGCAGGAGGAGTCTGCTGCCATCAGAGGGGCAGCCCAGCCTCCCTCAGTGCTGCACAGAGGAGAGGAGCTCCCCCTCACCTCTGCTCTCCTGGCACAGCTGACCTGGCTCCAAACGCTCCGTGGGGCACTCGTGACTTCTCAGCACTAAAATCTCCATCAGCTCAGCGCTCGGCAATCCATCTATTATTTATCTTTGACACTTCAGATCGCTGCAGTTAAAAGCACTTCCCTCAATTTCCTTTTTCTCTTGTGCTCGTATCATTATCTTTGGATCACTTTGAGTCTAATGGACTCTGCATGTGCCAAGTGAAAAAAAATCTCAAGCATGCTTGATATAAAAGTTGCCTCTCTTGTCTTTATAGGAAACCATTCTTCCACAAATCCTTTACGTGCTGGACTTCCTACTCCTACATGCAGAAATATTCTGCATGTTAGTAAGTACACACAAGAAGCAGCATCCTTTAGCTGACAGCCCAACCTCTTCCTCAGCTTCCCTCCTCCCAGAAAGCTCCACAGCAAAGGGAGAGAGCACAGCTCCCACAGAGGCACCCTTCCCCTTGGTGCAGAGCCTCCAGTGCCTGAGCCCTGCCTCGGGAAGGTGTAACCAGACTTGAGGGAGCACGGCTCCTGCATAGCCTGAGCACTCTGGGCACTGTTCTGGCCGTTTTTCCCCACTCAGAACCACTGTTAATGTGCTTCAGACTGACACAGAAAAGCACACACCAAACCCTTTCTCTCCAGGCAGCTCATTCACTGCCTGGCTGGTGTTCCTCTGAAACCACAGGGGTGTACCATAAAGTCCCTCTGGAGGAAATCTGCTTGTGAAATGACCTTGCTGGTCCTTTTACTTTCGGGTGAGTCATTCAGGAGACCACCTTGGCCAACACCCAGGTTCTGCCCATACAGAAAAGCGCCACAAAGCTCAGCAGTCCCCATTTGTTTCCCTGGCTCACTGGCTGTAGAGACACAGGACAAAGAAGGGTGAGCTGGTCAGCAGCTCTTCTCGCCCCACAGTGCCCCTGAGTTCACAGTGAGGCTTCTCTGGGGGACAAACCGCTCACTGACAAGGGAGCCATGGGATTTGATATGGCAGTGCATTCCCCAAAGCTTCCAAGGGCCAGAATCATTCCAGAAGCTAAGTTCCTTTCAATACACCTGGACACCACCAAATACAGACCACCAGAGTTTGGAAACCCAGTGGATGCTGACTTACTTCACCTGCTGTGTGGCCAAATCTCTCAGGACATGCACAGAGTGATAAGATGCTTGCTGGCAGTGTTATTCCATGAGATGTCTGGGGAACAGGAGAATCCCAGGTTTCCACTGGAATGAGATGGGCTCTGGCCATGCATTGTTCCACCCAGAGCAGCTCAGCCCTGGCCCTGCCTGCAGCTCTCTCAGTTGTTTGTGCTCATACTCCAGGAAATGAAAAGACTTTCATGGTTGACAGGAAACAGTGATTAGAGAGCTGAAAGCATCAGGGCTTGTAAATGTGGAATTAAACCTTTATTGAATTTGAGGTTGTTTTTCAGTAGCAAACCGCATAGGTCTTTCATTTAATGTGCTGATTACAGGTGACTCACCTTTCCAGACAAATCAGGGTTTAATCAAATTATGACAGCCTAAAGCAACACCATTGCTGAGCTGAAAATGTGGAGGAGGCCGTAAGGGACAGACCTAATGCAGCACCTCCCACAGCACACAGCTGGCTTTGCAGTGACCTGCCTCACCCACCCTCACAGGGTCCAGGACTTGGATTAACTCAGAAATAACAAACACGGCAAGCATTCCAAGAGAATAAATAAATAAATAAATAAATAAATAGATGAACTGAAGATCATGTTTATACCACACCTACTGTCTGTCTCAAAGCTTCCTTTACACAAACAGAGGAAAAGGGGTTTTGGTGATTTAGGTACGAGCACCAACTGCATTGACACCACAATGCACACTGACGGAGCTGTGTGAGAAGACCCTGAGCATGGATAATTACCTAAACTAACATACCACAATGTGAATAGAAATTAATTCTCATGCTGGACTGATATTTCAGCCTTCAAGAGCACAGATATTTCTGTACAAGTACACCAGTGCTTCCCTTTGTTTCAGCAGGACAATATTCAGCTGCTGTGGGTGTTTGCCGGCTGTAGTCACACCGAGCATCACCTGACTGCTGAGATGCCCTCAAGTGGCTCAGGAGCCCAGCAGCCCTGGATTCCAGTGCTGCCCTATCCCCAGCCCTGCAGGACACGCAGTAATTGCAGGCTGTGTCAGACTGGCAGCGGCCTCCCAAGCAGCGCGGAGCTCCTGAGCAGCAGCGAGCCAAGCAGACACACACAGAGCTCCTCCAAACACAGCGACTCACTGACAGAAAGCAGGCCAAGTGCTCTCTCAGTTACCCCTCCTGGACAGGCTGCAGGGATTTGGCTGCCAAGACCATTTGGCAAGCTGCAGCCGTCGGGCAGCACAGACCCTGCCCAGCTCCCAGAGCAGAATGCAGAGGCAGGAGCTGAGCTGGAGGGGCCGTGCCCGCCCGCTGCTGCTCCTCTCTGCCAATGGTTCACTCTAGAGCCCCATTTACACACATTTCTCAGCCAGATTTCCAGTTCTGATTGGCTAAAAATACCCCTCTCCCACCAAAGTCACACAGTAAAACTCAGGATGGTGGGTTTTTTTCCTTAGTAGAAGAGGGAAATAGTTTTTCATGTTGTATAAAAGATCAAGAAAAGGGATATTCCTCAAAAGCATTGAAGAGACTCAGCCCGATAAAACTGACTATAGAAGTAAACAAGTGAAGTCTTAGAAGCCAGTTCCCTGAAGACAAGGTAATGGGACTACATAAAACTCATCCAAAATGAATCAAAAATTGGAATAACATATTTCATTTAGTCTTGTACAGGAACACAGCCAAGTTTCACCAACTGCTGTGCCAGTAAGTTCTTTGAGAGGGTACACTGGTTACCAAGAATACTTATTTTTCCCCTTTTATCGAGGGGGATGCCGAGATTTAGGGGACAACTGCAGAGGTGCAGATTTGGAGATAATGGCTGTCATTTCGCTCTGGCAGCCCTGGTGGCTGAAGGGTGGCTGGGTCTCGTAGGATCCCACCCTTGCAGCTATGAACTGGGACAGGAAGGAAACAGCAGTGGAAACAACCTCAATGGAATTTACTGCTCCACAAACAGGTCAGGAAAACACACAGCTGGCTCTCTGCATGAGCCTGGGTGCAAGAAGACAAGGGCAGATTTCTACATGGACTGACCCCACTGAACCCAGCAGAGCAGAGCAGCCGTGAGCCAGCAAAGGGATGATGAGGAAACACCTTTCTTGCAAAGACAAGTGAGGAGAACAGGAGATTCCTTTTCCCAGACAGGACCAGCCCGAGGGACACACACAGCTCAGCTGTGCTCAGCACTTCAGGCAGCAGCCCACCCCTGAGAGTGAGGCTGCTTTGCTCAGGCTGGATGGCAGCACGGGCAGGGCTCCAGCCTGCTGCCCTGGCAGGGCCTCAGGGACCGGGGCCAGGCTTGCAGCCAGCTGCTGCTGCTGGGGAAGGGGAGCAGCAACTGCAGCAGCTGCCCTGGCTGCCTGTGAAAAAGCAAAACAGTCATCAAAGCAACTCAAAAACACCAGGGAGATTTTGAGACACTTCAAACAGAAAAGGAGCAGCAGACAAGGAGAAAAAAGAGAGTTTGTCTTTTCAGTTACCCTCAGCACTAGAACATTGAAGAATCACTAAAAAAGGTTGAAAACATGAATTTGGGGTCAATCAGCTCTGTGGAATTAGAAGGAAGGAGAGCTGGAAGGGGCCAGCACAAGGAACCTGCATCCAGGCTGCTGCCAGGGCTGCTCTGCCAGCACTGCTGTCCTGAGCAGCACCTGGAGGGGCACAGGACATTGCAGACCTTCTCCTCAGCTTCTCCCACCAGGTCACACCCAGGGGAGAGTCCTGTGCCACGACCTGCAAGCCCCAATCAGGAATTATCCTGGGTCCCATCAGGAGTGACACCCCAGCAGGGCAGAGGGCAGGACAGGGACCGGAGAGTTGTCCTGGGTCTGCACTCTAGAGAACCTGGGAACGCACATCTCACTCCAAGCTGATTTAGCTGCCTGCTGCTCGGCATTTAGCTCATTTTCTGAGAAACTTTTACCTCTTGAAGTGTTTGGCAGCCTGGTTACTGGCAGGGTTGGTTTGGAGCCCACACAGGCTGCAGCAGGAGCATCCCACATCTCCATCCCCTGGGGGTCCCACCCGTCCCAAAAGCTGGTTCAGTGCCTCCAGGCAGTTTGGAGCAGAGCTGAGTCCTGGGCCTGGTCTGAGGAAGGCAGGCTTTCACACCGAGCGCTGCTTTGGGGCCATACCCCACAGAGCAGTTCTGCTTCTGTTTATACAACTGTGCTACAGTGCCAAGGGTAACAACAAAAGATGAAGGATAAAAATAAATCTGATCAGGACATACGTAATAAGGGTTGGGGCTTGTATGGGAGACAAGACAGAAGCTCTGTTGTTCTCAATTTTACATAAAGTTTTACTTCATGTAAATCAAGCACCAGACAGTCAAATTAGAGTCTGAAAGTTTATGAACTTAATCTTTTTCTATTTAGTACTTATTAGTCAGATTTGTAAATCGGTGGTGATATTTATACACTTATTTTATGATGTGTAAATCTGCTTCTTGACTTAAAATAACATTTGAATCTTTTTGTGTTTTATAATGATGGCTAAAGTTGTGGGGTTTTGGTTTACTGGCAATTTTATATGCCCGTAGCAATGAACAGTTTAAAGACCAAGCAGTAAAGAAATTTATAAAAAAGCCCTCCTAGCATGTAAGGTAATTGGAAAGCAATGTTCTCCTTACCAGGAAATAATTTTACAAATGGAACCCATATTTCTGTAAATAAACATCTGCCTTCTCATTAGCTTCACATCAACCTATACTGAAATATACATCAGAGGAGTCTGTCAAAGCAGTCACAAAGGAAAAGCAAGAGCAGAGTTTAAAAACAAAGCCTTCAAATTCGTTATGCTTTTCAAGTCCAAGCAGTAAATAGGACAGGAGAATGACAGGAGAACTGGCAACAGAACCTCATCACTTAAAAAATGTTGGGTTTTTTTTTTTTTAACATAGAACTTCTGTTTGGCCAACTGTCCACAAGTGGTTTGCAGGGAAAAGAGACAGACATGATATTCTGACACTCTGTAAAATCACATCCCTAAAAAATGTAATCAGGAGTCCCAAACCAACTGTCAGCCAGCAAACGAGCCCAGCAGACATGGCTGGGGGACCACAGAGCAGCTCAGGCTCCAAATGTTTTCTTTTCTGCTTCTTAAGAGCAAAGGATGAGTCTGGCTTCTAAAAGAGCACAGGATCAATACTAAAGAGAACGTAATTAGAAGATATTAAAAAAGAAAAAAATAAAAAATAGTGTACTTAGCAAGAGAGAACAATCTGTCCTTGCTGAGCAGCCTCTGGTGTTGCATTGCTGAGTCACTGCCGGGCTGCATGGCAGCAGGTGACATTCCTGAGAGCTGGGTCCTGTGTGATGAGGCTCTGGAGAACTCCCAGGGTGTCAGGGCTGGTGCTTGGCACCTCTGGACCGTGGTCCCACACTGGCTGACACCTCCAGGTCATTATCCCACAGTAAAAACCTGCTTACCTCGTGTCTGCAAACTCCCAGACTGTGACAGAGCACGCAGGACCCACACCAAGCACGGTTCCAACACCAACACTCCACTATCCCCCAGCACAACCTTTCACACCTCTTCCCTCACACACAGCACCTGTGTGCCCTCTTTTGTCCTGCTCCGCACGATGCTCCCTTTCCTGTAACGATGGGCACCTGTTCTGCACAGCTGCAGCCCCAGGGCCAGGACTGCCTGCAGCACTGTCTCTCCTCTTCCACAGCCCCTTCTCCCACGGCAGGGCACCAGGGGAAGGGCCTGGGTCTGGATCCAGGCTGGAGCTGAAGGAAGGAACACTCTTTTCTCACAGAGTTGATGTCCGTGCTCTGTGACACTCACGTCCCTCCCAGACAGCTCTCCTGGCTCTGCTGGAGGCACCTCATACTCAATATCCTATTTTCCCTCTCCCCCAAGAGCTGGGTGTTGGCTGGGGATTTCTGGAGCAGGATCAGATCCACGCTGCAATTTACACTAGGGGGAACTACTCCCCCTTAAGAACCAGATGGGATGATATGGGGGATACTCTGCTCTACTTTCCAGGAAAAATGGCATTTGGTGATCTGCCCCCACAGCGCCCCAAGCAGTTCTCTCTGGGTGGAAAAGGAGAATAAACAGAACTTGCCAGAATAAACACAGAGTGCTCCAGTCTGATCCAAAAAAAGTGACAGAGCATGAGATCTGTAGGACTGCTCTGATGCTCTGGGACATTGTTCACGGCTTTGCTGGGAGAGACCAGAGAGCTCAGCACCGAAATGAAAGGTCTGCCCTGGGTTAAAAACAAAAGAAATTAAAACCAGCCCGGAATCCTTCCCTCTTCAGCCCCAGACATTCAGAAATGAGCCTTCCTCATACAGTCCTGCCCATGGTGAAGGTTTGTGAAGGAGAGCCCAGGGGAGGAGCTGCTCCCCCTGAGGTGCCCGGCATGCTGAGAGCCCAGCCCAGCCCTGGGCACGCTGCTGCCGGGCTGGAGAGCAGCTCACACCCTGCTGTCCCCAGTGTCACCTCAGCACTCTGCAGGGATGGTTTCCCTGCCAGCCCTGGAGGAGCTGGATAGGCACCAAGGCTGAGCTTCCCAAAGGGATAAAACATTCAAGTCTGGTGGTGCTTCGTGAGATGTTAGTCCAGGCACTGCTCTGCAACTGGCAGTATGCCAGCGCTCAGCAGGAACTTCTTCCTTTGCTTTGGAAGAATGGCAGCTTCAGCACCTCATATTCATTTGACAAATCAGTCTCCATTTTGTAAAAATCAAGACTCAATTTCATCAGAATTTCTGCATTTCATAAAAAAGTAAGGGTGAATTAGGGAATAAACCCAGTGAATTAGTCTGTCCTTGGCCCAAGTGTTGAGGCAGTGGCCAAGGACAGGACTTTGTTTCTTACGAAAGGAGCAGCAGTCTTGGAGAACGTCCCCACCATGAATTTCATTTGTCTGAAAGCCACCTGCATTCTCTCCTCAGAAGAAATGTTGGGATTCTTCCTTCAGCTTGCTGAGTTTGGGGTTTTCACCTTGCTCTGGCAGTAGCATTGGGTTCCACAAGCAAAGCACACACTGGGTGAAGAAGCATCTTCTGGGAATCTGAATTTCACTAAAGTCCTCTCAAATCCTGTGTCCAGAAATCCCTGAAGTCACCCTTTGTGAACCAGCAAGCACTTTGACTACCTGAAACTGGTACCTGTAGGAGAGAAAACCCAGAAAATATTCACTCAAAACAAACTTAATTCCTGCTCACGAACTGCTGCTCGATTTCCCAAGCAGCCTGGAAGAGGAAAACACAGGGTAAAGTTTCAGTGCAAACATGATGAGACTTTATTGGGGGCTGGGAGTTTTTTGGGAATTTGTGGCTGGCCCTTTGCCCACCATCAGCTATTATTACCCTGTATTTTTGCATATATTTGAGCTAAACTTTTCAAGCGGTACAGTTAGCAAAGTTTTTCTGGTTTGTGCTGCTAATAAACAAGGTTACAATTATTCACAGACGAGTCCAGGCACTGTCACTCACCTGGGGCACATCCCCACTGTTGGGGCAGGGCAGCGCCTTCCCCAGCTCCTCCATCCCCATCTGATGGAAAACTGCTGAGGTACTGCTCTGACAGAACCCTGGGAACTCATCAGTGGTTGCATTTTGACTAAAGAATGCGTTCTAATGCTACCTAAATAAAAGCAAAAGCTGCCAGGTTGTGAAGGATCAAAAATCATTGTAGAGATGGGAAATCCTGAGGAATGCTCCCAGCAGAATCCAGGGGAGACACCTCACGGTTTTACAACTCACTTCTTCTCTGTTTCCTGCCTGTACACTATAAAAACAGTTTTTTTCTCAAAACAGCTGTGCAATAAATACCATTTCTCCTCCCTATGTTTTTCCCCCTACTTGGAAGAAGCAGAAAGGATTTTGTGACAGAAGGAATTCTTTCCCATTTTAGCAGCCAATTTTTTTTATGAGAATGTTTTATGCCTCTTCACCCTCTGGGCAATCCTCTAGCACCTGCTCTGTCTGTCCCTTGCTGTGCACACAGATCCCCTTCCACAAGTCCTACTACTCAGATTTTAGCTAGTGAGCTGAAACCATTTTCCAATACCAAACATTTCTTTCTTATTTTAATACCTTTTTCTTTTCTTTGATTGCCACTGCTCACATTCTTTAAATTATCATTTTTGTGAGCTCTGTGCTGGTTCACAAAGGCTGAATTGGGGATGCACCGTTTGAGAGGAAAGCAAACTTCAGCCCCACAGAATGTCAGGAGGGGATGAATCATTGCACATACCAAAAATCAAAAACACAGCTCATACAAGACGCACAAGTGATGCATAAAAGATGGAGTTCAAATCCAAAGCTGACTAAGTAATTGGTGTTGATGCAGTGTAGTGAGACCAATCTGTTGCAGAGAAGTGAAGCAGCAAAGCTCACAGAGCTCTGGGGTGGTCTGAGCCAGGAGGGAGAGGAGCCGACCACCCAAAGACCTCATTAATGCCATCCCCTGCACCACAGCACGGGCTGGATTTCTGGCTGTCAGCACAGGACAGCTCAGGAAATCAGAAATCAGCAGCTGTTGGGAGACACTCAGCGTGCAGCATGAGCCATTACCTGGGGAGTGCAGCAAGACAGCATCAAGGCCAGCTGTGCTGCTAAATCCTCTCTGCTGAATATTTTAAAAATTTAAGCTGACTGGAGAGTAAAAGCAGAAAGCAGCAAACCACTGAGCTTTCATTCCTTAGGCCTAAACACGGAGTGAACAACATTTTTCTCACCCAGAAGATTAAGAGCAGGATGCTTGAGAGTCCTGGGGGCAACGGGAACCTGTGAGCTTGGCTGAGGCAGAGCCTGGCCCCAGGGTGTGTGCCTCAGCTCCAGAGCATGGCACAGATCCTGCAGATAAGCTGATGTTTTCCCAGCAGGTGGTTTTATCAGTCCACGCAGACCTGAGCACAGTTTTACAGAGCTACAACAACGGGGGAACTTGCAACTTGTCCAGGATGAACACAGCGCACCTGGAAGCATCACTGCAGATGGGCCTCGTAGTAAAAACTATTCCTGGCAAGGGGGTGATGGAAAAGCAGAAAAGGGAAACTTGTGGTGCTTCTTACAGCCACCAGTACATTTTTGTTGAGGCAGTAAGTGTTTGCTGTACATTTACTAATTGTTTTACTAATGACATGTCAGAGCAGCTGAACTGGAGGGTACTGCAGCAGGTAACTGCAGCAGAATCTGGGTCAGAAAGAGGAATTCTTCTGTGTAAAAAGTTTCAAATATTAGACAGGAATTGTGAAAATCTAAAATCTCAACAACTTCCCCAAAGCAAGACCAGACCTTCCTGTAAAATAACAGTTGTCACACAGAGCAAAATTAGAAAAATTACAACTATTGGAAGAACAATCCAAAAGTGCAGGAAATAGCAGCAGCCAGCTGCCTGGCATCACACACCCTGCCAGAGGGCAGGGAGGGAAGGAACTGATGCCCAGGGAGGCAGAAAGGCAGAGAGCTGCTTTGTCGGGTGCTCGACCTGCACCCCCCAGGAGCGTGTCTGCAGCTTGAGGAAATTCCACATTATGGAAGGATTTTGATCCATGGACATTGTAAAATATTAGTGACATTAGGAGTGCTATTTGTTGTCAGTAGAAAGTACACAGCTTCTTTACATAACTACATTAATTACTCCACCATTCAGATTTTTACAGCCAGATAAATATTTTAATCCCTGTTTACTGCCAGTGGCTTTAACTAACTGCTTTCTGTAATCCTGTTATAAATCTCACTCATAATACATCATATCTGATGTAAATTCTGAGCTTTCCACTGGTACTTCCAGTAATTCAGCTGCCTGCCACGTTCTGCAGGCCAGGTCAGTCCTGGTGCTGTTTTTTGGAGCCCCAGCTGAAGTGACATTGTGGCCTGAGGCTGCTCAAGGATTTCAGGCAGAAATATTGCCAAGAGCAGCAACAAGGAGCCTGCAGAGGCACCTCTGACTGCACACCAACAAAACACACACAGCTTTTTCAAAGGGGCTTTTGCCAACCAAAATGCATAAATGAGTCTAAGAGCTGGCAGTTACCTGAAGAACTTTCTGCAGAATTTTTAAGTGGAATTTCAATTACTTCAAAAGAAACTAATGTACAAATATGATATGTTTACATTCTTTGAGCAAACAAATTTGTTTATTCGAGCAGCTGTGGCTCCAGCAACAGCTCAGGATAACAGCAATGGGTGGCACCTGGGGTTTATCAGAGTTTCACCTTCCAGGACTGTCAGGAAAAGCTCTCCATCCACCCCAGTGCAGCACAGAGAACTGGAGAGCTTCAGTGTTTCTCACAGCCTGCTCAAATCCTACTGAATAATGAGGATCTGCAAGGAGATAAATGCTCTAGAACTGGGGTAAGCACCCCGAGTAGGAGCGCTCGCTCTGCAACGTGCAGGACAAACTCACCCAGCTGGTAAAACCAGTAGGCTGTTCCACAGGCACAGAGCAGCTGGATGAGCAAACCCCAGAGCTCCAAACAGCATCACGTCCTCAGGTGCAAAGGCTTTTTTTCCTGGCAGCAGCACTTTCCTTGAGAGCCTCCAGCAGATGCTATGGGGCTGCTGTGGTTTAGGGGCTCTTTGTGCCCCTGAGCTGGTCCCCTCTCACCTTTTCCACTCCCAGGCCCACGTTGCTTTAGGCATCTGAGACCTTAAGGACCCTGGGAAAGAGCAGAATTCCTCGGGCTCTTCACCAGTTAGCAGAACACCCCGCCGTGCCCCGCAGCATCAGCAGCTCCTCATACCTCCCTTCCCTGGCTCCACACCCTGCCGGGGCTGCGAGGGCTGCAGGCTCCTGACAGCAGCGCTCGGCGGGGAGGCCACCCCAGCCTCGGGACAGCCTCAGGAACAAAGCTCGGTTTTGGCTGGAAGGAAAGCACTGGCAAGGCTCTGCCCTGGGGGCCCCGCTCGGCTCAGGTCCCAAGGCCTGGCAGCTCGGGTCTCCCCTGGAGTGGCCGAGGATGGCACAAGCACCTGCTGCTTTTATCCACATACCAGGGAGAAGTGCACGAGCTTTCTGGGCAGCTTTCCTTTGGGACTGGCTCTTGTTGTCAGTGACTAGAGAACTGTTAAAGCCTCTGCAGCAAAGTGGCTGAGCACGTGTAATTTATTGGTTATCCAATTCGTTACCCCGAGTCTATTCGGAACTTCCTATTTCAGACTGTGAAAGTAAGATGGATCCAACTTCAGAGCTGTTCTTTTGGGCCCGCAGCAGTTTCCCCTGTGATGAACATCTGCACCCCAAAGCGCCAGTCGGGTGTCTCAAAGGACACGGGTGCTGCTGAAAGGGTCTCCACGGCACAGATACCACTGGAACAGAGACTGGCAAATGCCAAAAACCTCTAAAACCAACACTGAATTAACAAACCGTTTACAGTGCCTGTCAGGAGCAGAATATTAATCTAGAACACAACTGCCTCTAAAGATGAAACATTTCAGTTACATAAGAAACAAGAAAATATGAGAATTTTCTGTCACACTTTGATGCTTCACTTACCACCGTGATGAATCAAAATAATTGCCTGGTCCAGCATTTAGTATGACACTAAATACAGTGCTGGATCTATTGATCCTTTACATGAGCAACTCTTTGAACCTTCAGTGAGTGCCTTCCTTCATTTCCTCACTTCTTGCATTTTAAATTGTAGGAGGGAAACACATTTAACTTTCATATTCTGCCAGGGGGGCTGATTCTTGGTGCAATTGTTTTATTCATCTTTGCCATAGCATAGTGTTAGTGCTCAGTTTCTCTCATCATTTCAGTTACTGGTGGTGGTCTGGAGAATTTTTTAGCACACGAGAAGATTTTCCATGAGTCTGGATGGAAAGACTACTGAATTATTTAATGCCCCCAGCTACAGAAAGCCTTAAGAGGGTTGGTAACCTCTGACTGCTGGCAGCCCAGCACCGAATCCTCTCAGCTCAGGGCTTTTCCTGTGGAAAATGTGCTCCTCCAGGACCTTTCCTGTCCAGTTTCCATCAAGCCGTGCCACGCCTGGGCTCTGCTCAGCCCCGGCAGTGGTGCCCACAGAGAGGCAGGGCTCCAGCCAAGCATCCCGAGCACTGACAGGATCTGGGTCCTCATCCCAAGCTCCAGTGGCTGCTGGGGTGGGAGGATGCCGCTTGCACTCCTGTTCCATGAAGGCCTCCTGGTATTTTAAATGTTTGAGCAGAGATGGATGCCTCTGAGTGTGGATTTTTGATGTGCCAGGACCTCATCAAAAACAAGAGATGAAAGTAAAATGACCTCTGAAAGCTTTGATTTTCCAAGTGTAATTTCCATAGCAATCATAGAGGGGAAAAACTGCTTTATTTGAAAATCTGATTTTGAGATAACTAAAATAATTGTCAAATAAACACAGCGAGAAATCAGCAAACTTATGCAAACAATATCTCAAAATTCACAGGCCAGAACCAGAGAAATGTGCCTCTAAAAACTGCAGGGGGAGGGTACGGATTGCATTAACAAGGAATGATGTGCAGCTGTACTGGTTTCACTCTGAATATCTTATAAAGGACTTACAAGCCAGTCAGATAATGTTCGTGCCTTAATTTTTATCCAGCTCTGACTTTAACATATTCTTTCCCTTGGAAAGCAAATGAAAAGGTTTCAGAAACACGGTTTGATTCACAGAAATAAGACAAAACTCCTGCTGCAGTTAAAGGCCCCAGTGTACTAAAACCACGAGGAATTTTCCTTTGGAGGATTTGATATCAAATCAAGTGTTTACCCTCCTGTGAACCTCCCAGACTGGGGACATCTCAGGCAGAGGTGCTGGCCTGCTCTGAGCCCTTGGGTGCAGCTGGGACCTGCTCATTCCAGTGAAGGGAAGAGCCCCCACCCAGACTGAGCAAGAGCCTTTCTTGGGAATTGCTACAGGAGTCAAAGGCACATCTTGCTGCTGTGTTACACGTGGGTCCTGACACTAAATCTTCCCAAAAGTACATTTTTTCTCCTCTTATATCCCCTGCTGCCGCTCTTCCTCCTCATTTCCTACCTTCAGGTACACCTTCACTCACCTGGGATCAGCCACGGGGCAGCAGCACGGAGGAGGGAGGGTCACCTGTGCCTCCCAGGAACAGAGCGGCCTCTGTGCCCCCCGAGCCTCAGCCAGGGACAGGAGGGCTCACCCGGCCTCTGCCAACACAGCTGCTCCAGAGAAACAGGGACAGCACCTGGTGCCTCAGGTCAGAATGAAGGAAACAAAGCCAAACCTTCAGATACCTGAAGGTCAGGCACAGGGGAGAGGGTGGAAGGTGATGCAGCTGGACAGAAAGTCATTAAGCCTGAGGGATTCTCGGCAATCTCCATACTGCCCTCTGCTCCTCTCCGATTACAGCAGCAGAACATCCATTTCTGGGCACTGCTCCAGGGAGGAGAGGGCTGGGAAGGACTGTGCATCATGCACGAAGAGTTCGGGAGTTTGAGCACACAGTGCTCATCACATCCACCCGTGGCACTCCACCTCCCGGTGAGCTGGCAGAAGAGGCTCAGCTCCAGCTCCTTTCTGGAAGCCTCCAGAAGCACAGACTCACCCTCAGCCCTTCAGGGGCAGGAACGCACCCAGAGCCCTCTGTGGCAGCAGAGCCCAATCACCTTAACAAGCAGGTGACCCCAGCAGCCTTCCTTAACAACACCTGGAAGCTGTGACAGCCTCCCACGACACAGGTGTGTGGCCTGACACCTCCCACTGCTGCGTGGGGCAGGGGCGAGCACTGTGACACTGAAAAGATATATATCTAAAATATATTCTTACCAAAATAAAATAACAGAAACCAGGCTGCCCGCTTTCCACAACACCCCAGTGCTCCAGAGGCAGCAGGTTCAATAAATAAACCCTGTGAAAAAATAATAATGAAAGTTCTTTCTTTTCAATGACACAACAGAAAGTGAGAAGACTTTTCAATAAACTAACCAAGCCCTTAGGTTAACAGAGATTAACAGCAAAGGGGTTTATTAAGCGTGAATCATTTCCTCCTTATTGTCCTCAAACGCATTAGAGTGTGCTTTTCTTTTTTCTCAGCCAAATGTGTAACTGGCATTATTAGTTTCCTCCACCTCTCTCCCTCTCATTTGGTTTTTAATTAGAGCATAGAGGGGGGAAATGCATATTTGATATGAAGAAGAGCTGGGGAGGGAGAATAACAATTCTGGCTGTTTCAATTATCCCTGCCCAAGAGGAGGCAGATTTCTGTGAGCTCAGCCCCGCGGTGGGCAGGGAGGCACAGCCAGGGCTCACTGTGCCCACGAGGCTCTGCCTGGGCTTTGTCCTGCCCCAAAGCCTTTCCCAAACCCTGGCCTCACCCAGACACTGGCAGCTTGTCACCAGCAAAGGGCTGCTCCAGGCAGAGTGTGCCCTCTCTGGCCAGCCCTGGCCACCAGGGACCCTCGGGGCGCTGCAGGGAGCCACCCTCCAGCCTCACACACCTGGGACTCGCTGGGGATGGATCTGTTTGCTCATCTCAGTTGCTCTATCTGATCTTGTTTTCCTCCTCCTCAGTCCCATTCCAATTGTAGCTCCCAGCCATCCTGTCATTCCCTTTCCCAGCCTGGGACATGCTCACAGCCGAGGCTGAGCTGCACTCTCTGGGCCATATCACAGAATTACAGGCACAGTTCCTGGGCCAGGGGCTTTCTCTGCCTCCTTTTCTTTCCACATTTACTTTGGGAAAAATTTAAGATTAGAATTGATAAAGCTGCCATGACCTTAACCTGTTTAGTTTCTGTCACTCCACAAATACTTCAGGGGAGGTTTTGTGCAGAACACGCTTAAATGTAATTATTATTGCTGAATAATGTATTGCAGGTGGTGTAGAGTGTTTGCAAAACACCACCACGTGTGTCTATGGAAACCACAGGATATAAATGCCATATGACCAGGGCTCCATCAGTTAATTCCATATTGTTTTGCCAATCTATTTACTCCAGCAATTCAAATGTTTCATTCCAGCTTGGTTTCATTCATAAACATGACTTTATTACAAAAGCATGTTTACAAAGTGGGTGTTACACCGACAATCACTTCAAGCATGATTCTTAACCAGCAAGGTTTTCAAGAAATGCATTTGCAAAGGCAGCAAGCAGAGAAGGGGTTTGGAGCTCTGCTGCTCACTGCAGCACAGGAGGAGAGGGAATGGTGCTCCCAGAGCTTCCAAAGGAAATTCTGAGACAAAGCTCCCACCCCTCCAGCTCCACCCCGGCACAGCAGGGACAGCAGGGACAGCAGGGACAGCAGGGGTAGCAGGACAGGCTCCCCACAGCTCCCAGCCTGCGTTCAGAGCAGGGGCTCAGCCGTGCTCAGGAATTCCTCATGACAAATGAATTTGTCTCGGCCTAGGTTCAGCATGCACACAGCCCACTCAGTCATTTTGGGCCTGTCTCTAATTACACGTAAGTGAATACAGACATGGATTAGAGAAATCCAGACTGCTTCTGAGATGAGAACTTGTCCTTCCTTCACATGTTTAAATCTCTCTATTTTGTAGAAGCCCGAACACCTTGTCAATCCTCTTAAATACAAGCTATACAAGTTCTGAGGCAGCATGCTTGCGGGAGGTAATTTATCTCAAGCACACAATTCATTTGAAATGGTATTAACACTTTTCCCCACAGAGAATGGTGCAGCTGTTCTCACCTGCCAGCCCGTGTGCTCCGCACTCCCCAGGGAAGAGAAGGAAAATCTGGAGATGTGCTGCCAGCTGTGCCCCAGTGCTCACTCCTCCCCTGCCACTGCAAGGTCCGCACGGACAGCTGAAGCTTTGCTGGAAAACCCTGGGGCAACGGACCCACACCAGGGTGATTTTAAAGTGCAAGAACTTCCAAAATATCTCACTGAACTTCAGGAAAAAAGGTAGGAAAGGGCTCAGGATTACAAAGAACAGGTTTGGTTACATCAGACAGAAAATAGGAAAACTTTTCCCGTGGTTGCTTCTCTAAAAGTGCCACCTCCAGCCGGAGAGCAGCAGGGACAGCTCCTTCCTGACTAGCACATGGTTCTAGGGTCGGTATCACTATTACTATTCCCTATCCCTATCTGTGTGGGTGTTCCTATTCCCTGTATGTGAGTGGGGAGGGAACATGTGGCAGAGACAATGCAAACTTGCTCACTTTCTGTCAGAGTAATGGAGACTTCTGACTTAAAAAACAATAATAAAAAGGAAAAACCACAGAGTACAGTATTCCCTGGAAACCAATAACTTGCATCCTCTATTATATGCAAGTTCCATGTGACAGAAAAGCTTAATGTCAGAGCTATAGAAAAGCCCTTTTCCCCAAAAGATGCAAGAAGCAGAGAAGCAGGATTTCTGCTAATTCCAACAAGATGTGAAAGACTCCCCAAGTTCCTGATGGCTCTCAGGCACTCCGAAGGAAGAGCTGGGTTTAACATTTTAGGAGCAAGACTGTGAAACCTGACTTGTGCTTTCGTCAGCCTCAAATGCAACTGGATGGTGTACGAGCACGGGGGTAGTGTGACATTCCAGGGGGTGACTGGCCTGAATTTCAAAGCATGGTTCTAATTTGGTTTATGAGCATTTGTTTCAGCCCGTGTGAGCTGCAGGGGGGTGGGGGAGAAGGGGCTGCCAGTGCATCTGCTGGCTGCATCCCATCGGGAAAAGCTGCATATGGCACATTCTGACTGCAATAACTTAATCACAAAACAGATTTCTTTGCTAGGCACAGGATGGGCTGTTCAAGACAACTGGTTTTCTCTTCAGGCTCCCAATCTCCTTTGGAGAAAGGGGGAATCCCAGCCAGCAGCCTCAATGCCCAGAGCTCATGATTAAGCTCTGGGAAGGCAGAGCTGCATGCACTGGTGTTCTGCAGCACCACAGGGACATGCACTGGTGCCCTGCAGCCCTATGGGGGGATGCAGGAATCCAGCTCTGCTGAAGCTACATCTGAACAGTGATTGCAGAGCACAGTTTGCAGCTAAGTCCTGACTGCCTGTGTACAATATTATGGGTTTCTGCAAAACAAAACCAGAGTGCTGTTCCACAGAAACGAGAAGGTTACCTGGCACCCCATGCTGACTACATCACAAGGTCAGGAATAAAGCTCCTGTTAGCTCCTAAGCCTGATTTAGAGCTCCAGTTTTTATTTAGTGTGNCCAGTTGGAATGGTGGCTCCAGTAGTGCTCCTGGAGTGATAGATGGTTCTGCTGAGGCAGAGATCCTGTAGAAGGGCAGAGTTTTCTTCCAGTGGTCCAGTGGTGATGTTGAAGGGTCTGGTCCTTCCTCTGGGAATCCAGTGGGAGAGAAGCTGCTCCTCTGGGAATCCAGTAGAAGGCAGATGCCTGTTCTGTCCAAATGCCCAGATTATACCCAGGTGGGAATGATTGGCTCCTCCCCCTGGGCGGAGCATCTCACAATGGGCTGATGTCATTCTCTGAGTCATGGGGTGGGTCCTTGATGGCCCATTAAACACAAATGGCTCCCGGACGGAGTTATCTATGACTCATAAGGCAAGGTGTTAATGGGCCATTAACAGGAGATAGTCTGGGAGAGGAGTCAAGGAAAACACTGCCCCTCCTGATTTTAACAGTTTATGAAGATGGAGATAGAATACAGACCTTCTGGAATATTTTTACATTGTAACCTAGGACATTTAGTCACCCTGTCAAAAGGCAGAAGCACTAGCGACTCTTCCTCTGGCCACCATCTCCTCCAGTGAGGTCAGCCCTCTCCTGGAGTGGTGACAGAGGCAAACTGTGTGGTTTACTGCAGCAAAGCCTCTTTCATGCACAGTTTGAGCTGATCTGGTGCACTACAAACCCAGCCACGTGGCTCCCCAGCTCCTGTGGCAGAGGGAGAGGTGCTGTGGGAGTTAACACTGCAACTATCATAACAGAAATGTTCAAAACCAGCATATAATTTTAGCACCAGTGTTAAAAAAACCCAATAGCCTATCTTTTCTCTCTAGAGTTCACACGATGAGAACATATCATGGTTGCATTTATTAATACTCAGAACAAGTCCAAATGCAACCTGGTCTAAACTTCTGTTTGAATTATCTTTGGTCACTTTGAGCCAGTTCAGAAATGAATTGGTTTGGAGATTCTTAACTGGGAGGAAAAGAGACACTGATTTAATTAAAAGCTATAGTTTGCTTTCTATTTAAACTTTTCATGCCTTTGTTTTTAAAATAACATTGCCAAAAATTACTTTTCCCTGAATAAAGTGTTGGGTTTTTTTGCTTGGTATCAATCACTGTCTTGTTACATCACTAGGATCAAAATCTGGTCATCTGGTGTTTCATTTTTTGTTTGAGACAGTGGTCTGACATCTGGAGAAATGTTCTCTTTATAGAAAAAAAATGCCCTGATAACAGCTCAGCAAAAGACAGCGGTACATACCTGGCTGCACATGGAATAACACCACCACATCCCCAAGAGCACAGCAGTGACTTTCTGGGCCATCAGCAACTCCTGGGACTTTTCCCTAAATCACATTACTCTGAAAAATTTAGTGAGGAAAGGTTTAAGCAGCAGTAACAGTACGTGAATAAGCACCCTGTTGGCAGAATCACCCAACCCTGCAGCACCTTGTTCCGAAGCAGTGACCCTGAGGGGACAGAGCCATCCCTCCCTGAGGGGACAGAGCCCTCCCTTCCAACACGGTAGATTTTAGTACTCAATACTTACACAGTGGTAAGCTCTTTTCTTTAAGAAAAAGAACTCCTAGGAGAAGGATTCCTCTACCTCTCCCATATCTTAGCTTATAAAACACTACAGACATTCACACAAATTTATTTCTCTGCATTAAGCTCCTCAAGACATTGCTTAAGAGGAAAAAATCCACACAAGTAAAATGGTTACATTCATACATTAAACATAACGAAACACAATGCACGTATGAGGTGCCTGTGAAATATTTATGTGCACATTTATTTTCTTGTAAATACCTTCTCCATTAAGATTCTGGCTTGATCCTTTGTATAAGACACCATTTTTCCTGTGAAGTGCAGCCACTGGAGAATGGCAAATATAATTTTTTTCTCAGTTAAGAGAATGACGATGATGCCCCGTACATCAATGAAATTCCAGTCTGTGTAGCATCACTGATGGAAAAGGAAATTGGATTCTACTGGCTAATCCATTGTTAATGATTTCACTTCATAAATACACTTAGGCTTCATTGTAACTTCTTGCTATTGGAAATGGTTTAAGCTTTGGGAAAAATATTCTTGGAAGAATCAATTATCAGTATGGCACCTTCTAATATTTTGATTTCTTTATTTTCTGCATTTGAGAGACCTCAAACCCAGGCTTGGCTGGTGATCAAACAAGTGCCATTGCCTCAACCTCCCTGCAGCAAATGGGCCAAGTGTTCATGGGCTGAAATCCCATCCATAGGAAGGGCTCAGAGCACTGTAATTTCACAGAATGAAACTCTGGATTATCTTCAGTGTGAGCTTGGGCTGCACCACAGGCTCCTCAGAACGGGGCTTTGAAGCAAAACCCTCATGCCAGGGATGTGCCCGCAGGACACGGGTGGCAACGTGACACCAAAGCAGAGCTCTTTGCAGACATGCGTTATCAATCTTTGGTATCCTTCCCTGGCTCTGAGCTGGAAGCTCCTTTGCTGCTCTCCTCCCAGGCCCTGTTCAGGCTGCTCTTGCTGCAGCAGCAAGCTCTGCACATGTGCTGGGAGCTGCATTTCAGACAGGTGTGAGACAGCAGGAGATGAACACGAGGGTGGCTGAGCAGTGAGTCAGGACCTCCCCACACCTCCCACAGACATCACACCCCGAGGAAGGTCCTGCTGCTCCCCCTTGGCTCTGCCAGATGCTCCCAGCTCCTCCAAGCCCTGGGGAAGGTCCTTGGAGGGCTGAGATCCCCCTGGAAGAGTTATCCACTCAGAACATGAGCCTGGCAGGAGTGGAAGCTCCTCTAGTCAACTGGAAAATGTTAAATAACCAGAGAAGATGTTAAGGTAAGTTGAGTACTAGGTGGAAAATGGAATTGCCCATGAATATGACTTATAGACAAATATTGATCCCTAAGGCTTTGCTCTGGTCAGAGCCTCTTGAGACTCCCTGGGTCTGCACCAGAGCCTGGCAAGGGTAAGGCTCCATGCTGGAAGTGCTTGAAGGTAAAAGGGGGCAATACACAGTGCAGAATTTCCCAGCACAAAATAAAGTTTCATGTTTTCTACCCAGCTCCACAGGAGATTTCTCACTATTATGCATTAGTTGAATTTTAGAGCGGTTCAAGTAAATGGATCACAAATAGCAAAGGAAATGTGTTTCAAAAACACAGGTGTCCACATGAATATATGCATGAATCCTGGCACATATTTTTATTTTGCTAAGAATTGAAAAGTTGCCCCCTGGCATCCCTCATTGTTGTTTGCTGTAAATCTCAGATGCAAACGCAAACAGGAAAGGACACAAAACTCATCGGTAATTCTGAGGAAACACTGCACCAGCCCAAAAAGCCAAGATTATTCCAGTCTGCCTGAAGTGCCCTTGTGCCAATAATTAAGCAGCAGCTGGACAGGTCAGAATTGTGGGGTGACATTCAAACTGGACATCCCAGGCAGAGACAACTCACAGAGTCCAAGAAAATGCACTGTTTTTTGAGTTGAATCCACAGGTGCTTCCCCATCAGCACCTGCCTTGGCCTCTCTCTGCTCGTCCCTGTCACCTTGCTCATCTCCCCCTTCTCTGCCTCTCTCAACCCAACAGAGAGAGCTGCAAAGTTTATAGGCCATGTCCATATTATATAGTCATTTTTGTCACATTTTGCTCTAGAAAATCTCTAATCTGCTTCTTCTGACATTCCCTGCATTGTGTCTGCATTCATTTAACAGAATATGAGAAAGAAACAGAGAAAGTGAAAAAGATGATATTTTAACAAACAACTTAACGAATAAACTATTTGTTTGAGACTCCAAAAAGGAACAGAGTTCTAAGTTTTCCCGAAGAATATCAAATGCTTTGATAATAAAACAACATCTGGATTCCCCACGGAAATGTTTATCTGATGGGAATGTCAGATGCAAAGACACACAGTTCTACACTCAGTCCAGTTCAGCCCTTGGAGCTGGGGAGTCCTGGATGCTAAATCCTCTGCCAGAACACTGATCCATCAGACAAAGGCTCTACTTGGTCAGAATTCAGTCTTGTTTGGAAATTCACAGCTCACCATAGCTTGCAAATCTGCCAGTGGCACAAGAAATCCTGCATTTGTCAGCAATGGTCAAGAATCTTACCTTTACTGGAACAGAATCTTGAGATATGGCCAAGGGATGGCTTTTACTCACAGGCCAAACTGTTTTCCAGACAAACTGATGTCTGTCCTACCTGCACTCCATGTGCACCTTCAGGGCGTGTTCCCACTGCAGCCAGAGGCCAGGCAGGAGAAAAAGAAGGTAATTTACTCAACATCCCTTTCTACATCTCTCCTGAACTGCAGTGGAGATGAGACAAAAAGAAATGTGAAATGCTTTAAAGCAAACACAATTTTAACTCTGAACCACATATTCTGGCCACAAACAGCACTGGCTGCCACGTTACAGCAGCAAGACTGCTCTATTTAAATTTCTTTCTTTTATTAAGAAAACTTTCCCCCCTGCAGAGGAGTGTCTCCCTGTGAAAATTCTGTGTGGCCAGCTCTCCCGGCACACACAGCACCAGTAATGACCAGCCTTTAATCCCAGCATGGGCCAGGGCTGTGAGGCAGCTGCAGAGGGCGGCTGTGGGAAGGAAACCCGGAGACAATGTCAAACAGCAAAGATCTGCACAAGTAATTTAGCAGTAGTTCAAACATCTCATTAATTTAATTTATAGGGAAAAGCTGTCAGCCTTAATTTTGGTTAAACACTGAACCACAGGTGAACCTTGTGCCTGTGAAAACCACAAAGAGAAAAGCTGTGCATTTTCTCATCCAGCACCCAGTGGCCTTATTAACCCATGCCAGGAAGGTGGAGAAAAGCCAGCACAATAACTTCCTGGGAAGCCCAGCACTCCTCTAGGCAGTGGCACATCTGCAAGCTCTGTGTGTGCAGCAGAGCCACAACAGCAGCTGTGTTTCCACACGCCACAGCTGGTGGAAAAGCAAAGCTGAAGGGTGGAAGCTGCTTTCCTGTGCTGTCTGAGGAGCAGGTTCTGCTGCAGATGGCCCTTGCACTTTCCAGGATTTCCAGTTCCTCCTTCACGCCCAAGATCTGTCAGGTTGTACCTGCAGCACAGGTGGGATCACAGGATCGGCACCTCCTGTACTGCCCTGCTGAACCCCTCTCATCTGTATGCAGTTTTGCTGGGCTTGGAGCGAGGGCTGCATTTCTATTTCTCTCCTTGCTAAATGAGAGACAAAGCGTGGCACAAGAAGGTTCCCAGGGCTGTGCTGGGCTGGGGCAAGGCCAAAAAGCACATCCAGAGACAGACACAGGTTCTTGCTGGAAAGAAGTCATACCTGCAGCTGTGACTGCAGAAATGGGCACTCAAGGACGTCTCTCCAGCCAGCTCTTTCTCAAACTCCCCACAGGATGTCTGGGTACATCCCCTGATGGCAGATTTAGTTTCTTCAAGCCTCCCACTGAAAGGGAACCTGACCAGGAGGGAGGAATGAACGACATGCAGACTGTAAAGAAAGCCCTTCTCTGGTGCCAAGCTCCCTTCCCAAGGCAGGGCCAGGAAGCAAACACCCCCCAGGATAACCCAGGAGGGATGACCCTGCCTGTGGGGCTCCTAGCACTGAAGTGCTGCCGGTGCAGAGCTTTCTGTGGCTGCCTGAACTCCCCAGTTCTGTTTGGGCAAAGCAGCTGGAGCACAACAGCACCTGCAAACAGCCGTACAGGCACCAGGTGTTTGTGCCCCTGCAATGTGACAGAATAGTATTCCTCAGAGATTTTAAGAAGGCATAGCCTTTTCTCTTGGTGTTTGTAAGCCTCTGCTTTGGAAGCAGGGACAAATGGAATGTATTTCTCAAAAGCTCCTGTTATTCCCTGTCGGGTCAGTGCAGCCAGGTGCTTCCCTTGCATGACCAGTCTTGTGCAGGGAAGGAAGGAGTCCCCAGCACTGGCCAGGGGCAGGCCTGTGGCATCCTCCCCGTGCCTGGCCCCTGCTGGTCCTGCAGCTTACACACCCAGAACTCAATGCCATGTTCCTCCTCCCTGGTACTTGAAATCTCCTGCTGCATTTCAGCTGTATGGGCTTTTCCCATCCTCCTTAGTTGGTGCTTTGTTTTAAGAGCTCATCCTCCACAGTCATTTCATAGGCTTCTATTCCTAGCATCAGCAGAGGGAAGGGAGAACCTAATAATATTGATGAATAACCAAGCTCTGCTAAGAAGTCTGCCTTTAATTTAAAAAGTACCTGCTAGAAGAAGTAAAAAGGGTGCATCAGTGCAGACTGCAGCAAACACAGTAAGTGACAGATACGGGACCACGTTCCCAGGCACATCATCGACATCAGGGGAAAAACAGAACTGTAGCTTCAAAGAGCAAGGACAGTCTATGAAACAGATGACAGAAAGTGACACCCTGACAGGTGAACCCTGCTGAAAAGCACATTTGGCCTTTACTTTCCTTTGAACAAACACCCACCCGTTTCCTGGGCTTGCCTTACGTGTTGAGATCCACCCACCAAAGTGTATTGGAATAAACAACTGGCAGGATGAGGCCAGCAGTGACTTTTGGCTGGCTGTCACATGTCTTTTCCATGTGACTCATGCTGGTGACTGAGCCTTCCCATTGGAAAACAGTTCAATCCCTGCCCGACCAGCACGGCAAGAAGCACAGGCAGACCCAGGGCAATCAGCACAGTGGGTTTGCAAAGAATTGCTCTGAAGTAAGAGAGGACCTGATAAAATGGTGCTGGAAAGAAACAGGTGCTCAAAGGGATTTCATCAGAGTTCATGTGGAAAGAGGAGAAAAAAAGCAATAAGGGAAAAATAATATTGAACTACAACTGATACTGTGTGGGGTGAGTGTAGAGCTGGTTCCTCATTATCTCCAGGAGCAACATTCAATGCTTAGACTGCAGCAGGGAGCTCAAGGCAACAACACAGGTCACTGCAGCTTTGACAAAGCACTCAGATCACTCAGTGCAGGGAACAGAGCTCTATGAACCAGGGGTCCCTGGTGCTCCACTGGCCCAGCCGGGCTCCAGAGCACTGCTGGGACTCCCCAGCTCAAAGAGCAGTGCTGTGGCTCTTCTGCACCAGCTCTTGCCCTAGAGGAGCTGTCTCATGTCTGGGATGAGCAGCACTAATATCCTCCATGAATTTAATCAAGCACAAGGCAGCTGATGCGGGAGCTGACAGACTGGTTTCTCTTGCAAGTGCATGCCAGGAGACATAATTAACAAGGAGAATGAAGAAATAAGAGACTGAATTTTTAAAAAATTATTTCTAAATTTCTATTAAATATTCCACCTCCATCCTGAATGGAGGGAAACTGTCCACCCACAAAGCCCCTCCTCGATTCCTGGGACTGCGGCAGCGCCAGCAGGCACTGGCTGCACGTGTGTGTGGCAGATGGGGATTTATTGCCCTGGGCTGCTGGGAGCTGCTGTGGCCCTCTCAGCTGGGGCTGCTGGGCCAGGAGTGCTGGCTGCATGCTCTGTCCAGGAGAAGCCTGCTGCTCCTTTCCCTGCTTCCACAGACACATTGAGTCCTTCTCATAAACCAGGAGGGATTCCCTGGGTGAGGGAGAGGACAGCTTTCCTGAGGGGAAGGAAATGCTAAAGGGAGAAAAGAAAATAGCACAAGGTGAACAGCAGCAGTGAAGTCTGAAAGTGGACTGTGAGAAATGGGGGTGCTGTAGAAAAGGCCTGGCCCCTCAGGAGGAGCTCCAGAGCCACAGCCCAGGCCAGCCTGGCCCCACGGCCTGGAAACACCCCTGTGCAGCCCACGGCAGGCCCAGGGTTCTGGAACAGCAACGGGACAGGTGGAAAACAAAATAAATCTGTGGCAAAAAGGAAAGAATAAGCGACTGATAAATAATACATAAAACACGAAGCAGATAGTTCTTGTAGCCTTTTAAAATAACTCTTACGTGGGTATAATATACCATAAATATCAAAGCTGCAGTGCAGCCCTTATAGGACAAGTCACAGACTAGTCAGAAAACACTTTCTGAGACCTGAATCACGGCCACTTATATATTCACTTTTATTAGGGGGAAAAAAAAAAAAAAAAGAGAGAAAAATTAATAGCATCTCTCAGCAGAAAGTTATTTCTAGTCTCCTACTTTGCAAAAGGAACTGTCATCTCTCTATTTTGGTGGGTGTAATGGCACATGCTGTACCGACCATATGTAATCAGAGAATTAAATGCTGGCTCAGATATGAAGACATAATGAGATACACACATTTTTTTAATGAGAAAAATTATTGAAAATAAAACCCGGTGGAGTGAAAAACACAGATGTCTCTGGCATGATAAAACTTTCTGGACATGTAGATCCTAAGTTGCCATTGTTGGAATTACTGAAGACTCTTTTAACTCCAAGTTGCTACTTTCAACTTCTTCCCCCAAAAAAGGTTTGTGCGAGGCACCGGCCAAGCCGCTGCCAGGGGTGAGGCTGACCTGGGACAACCTACCTGTGACACCAGACACTTGCACAGGCTGCCTTGGGGTGCAACCCCTGCAGAGAGGGATCTGAGCCCCTAAAGAGACTGGAGTTCTTCTTCATCAAGGAGGGTCCTACAGACACAGAGTGCTCCTGACTGGCTACACCAATCCAAATTCCATCAGGGAGCCCTGATGGACACAGTTAGGACACAGCCCTAACTTCCCAGCAGGAGCCTTCTGCTCCAGCCTGCATTTCCTGGTTGACAGAGAGGGTGAAACAGGAGCTGGCAGCAGGAGCTTGGATCCCGCAGTGCCAGAACCCACCAGCCCCATCATCCTCACCCAAAAAATGGGCTCCAGCAATCCTGCCCTGCCGGTGCAAAGCTCTGTCAAAGTGCTGGGTGCTGGAAATGACCTCTCCAGCTGCTTTAGCTCAGTGGACAGGCCACTCAGCCCTTCCTCTGGGGATTTAACTCCTCCATCCTCTCCTCTGCCCCTTCAGTGCTCTCACGGTTCCATTTCCAGCTGCCCCTCACTACTCTGAGGGAGATTCCTGCCGCCGTGGCTCCCAGCCCTCGGGGTCCCCCCGTGGCACTGGGATGGACGAGGTCAGCAAAGGCTGGGCAGGACAAGCAGCGATGGGCAGGCACTGCCCACAGCCCTGGCAGCACCAGCAGCAGCTGCCACGCAGAGCCCCCACTGCCCTGGCACCGTCTGGGCACTGCTGCCAGCCCCAGGGCTCCCTTTCTGCACCAGCACATCACTTTTCCCCCTAGAGCACGTAACCTTACCTCTGCTTTGGAGAAGAGTACTAAAAATACATGTGTCCATTTCAAAAGGGCAGAGAGGAAATACAGCTGTACTTATTTTTGGCTGCAGAACTCTGTTTTTTTTAGCTAGTCATAAAATTTTACCACTTCAAAGTGGTCCCTGGAAGAGTGTTTTTTGCAGGAGCCCAAACCCATGGCTAAAGCTGCCTCTGTCTAGCTACCACAAGCCACGTGTGGCTCCAAAGTGCCTCTGATGGCAGTCTCCAGGACAGTGTAATCCATACGTTTACATTAAATATTTATATGACCCTAGTCTGTGCTCTTTTTGGTTTAATTTGTCTTTAGAACTTATCCCAATGTATTAGCAAAGTTCATTACTTAACACTGCTGGTATTTAGCAGGAACCCTCAGCTGAACAAACAAGCAAACAAACCAACCTGTCTGCACAGGCCACTTCCTGGGACCAAAATGAAACTCCTGCCTTGACCACGCCAAGGAGCAGGGAGCAGAAGTGGGCTTTGGAGCTGTGATCAGCTCAGCACACTCATTCCAGGCAGGAGCAGAGTTTTTCTGAAATTTGATATGCAGAAGGGCAAATGCAGTTTCCAAAAAGGAGAGAGTCTGTTTTTACAGACTGAACTATTATGTTGGTTTTCTTTCCAGAACATATAGGATGTTTTAAATTTAATAACAGCTTCCTAAAGCTATAGGATGACATTTCCCCATTAAAATGGAAGGAAATTGTTAGAAATTAAAACATCACCATCCAGTCAGGCCTGGCATTTGGGTTTGTTGGTCTGAGTTGAAATGAAAAGCAGTGCAAGACATCTTGGCAACTGCAAACCATTTTGCAGATTTATAGTTCCAATAAAAACATTGTTGTACAAGGCAGAAAGCTTTGGTTTCAGTTTAGAGAAATCTCATTGTCTCTCACAGGCACAAGCACCACTGGGAACAGGAGGTGGGCTCTGTCTCCCACACCCAACAGTGCCATTTATAACTGGGAAATTCAGCAGGGGAAGACAGGAGCAGACTCTAATATTCCTGCTGCAGGCAGTTGGAAAAAGCCTTGCACCAGTATAGATAGAGCCACCTGGGAAAGTGAAGTCACCTACCAAGTTCAGGCATCATTTTTTTTCCACAGAAAATTCTCTTTTCCTGTAGCATCAGACTGAAAATTCCTGAAAAGGGACTCTGAAATGACAGAGGACTGCACAAAAAGCCAAACTAAATCCAGAAATAAAAGAGACCTTTGTGCAAAAACCAGTAAGAATTTACCAGTGAACGGACTCAGTGTGTACATGTGGAACAGTCAGTGCGAGGCAGGGACTGACTCAGCTCCAGCTGCCTTTCAGGAAGCAAAGCAGCTGCCAAGCAGTTGGAGCACACAGCACGGAAATGATGCTGGGACACGGCTGAAGGGCCAGGAGCCAGAGCAGGGCTCAGCCTGCCGTGGGAGAGGCTGGCACTGCCAACAGGAGAAACTGCTTCTCCCTGAGTAGCTCCCTGCCCGTGGGAAGAACACACATTTTGGAGTTTCAGCAGCAAACACCCACCTTCAGCCTCTGATCCGCCAGAAGGGAAAAACAAGTCATTTGGAAAAAAAAAACCCTCTGTGGATGAAAATGTGAAATTTAGAGGCAGTTTTATGCAGACTGACCAGTTAAGATAGATTCAGTAGAGTTCCTGTCCCTTCACACCCTGTGTCATTTGCTCTAGCACATGAATTTTATCATTTGTACCTGAAGACGAACCTGTGCTGTTGAATTAATTACTGCAATTTAGTTTATAAATTCTCGGGCTCCCAAAGAAGCCTATCACCCAGGCTGCTCTCTGCTCTGTCACAGAGTCAGCAGCAGCTCTCTGCTAAGGTTTTCCTGGTGGAGATTTGGGTGGTTTGGAATTATTCCCCATCACTCAGGATTTATTTATGTTGCTGTAATCACACACATTTAATGATGCTGGATATTAAAGCATGAATTTAACATGCTAGGGAGCTTTTTTAAAATCCACTTAGATGCCATTACAATATTTATATATTGGGTGCAAGTTTTCTCTCCCAACAGGGTCTCCTTTACAAATAACTATAACATTAGCTGTGTGTCACAGGAGAGCCTATTGCATTAATTTCAGGGCTTTTTAGCATTAGCAAAATTTCCAAATTATCAGCAAATTATAATAGAAAATTATTAACTCAGGATGAAACACGTAACACCCACACATCCAGACTGTTACCACTCAGAGCAGTTGACAAAGTGGAACAGGGAAAAGCAAATTCCGAGTAATGTGAGGAGCAGATGCCATCTCGTGGCTCCACGGGCACTGCACAGGCAGATCTGGGATGTTCAGATGCAGGGTGCATTTGTATGCCGTGCCCATCCTTGCTGGGATTTAAAGCAATCACTCTGCTGCAATCCCTGACACGCTCCCTCTGGGAGGCTACGGACACTGCCTCCAGGATTTACAGCTTCCCTGCAACCCTGGCTCCCACAAGAAGTCCATAAAACTTTTACCACCCAGTTCTTGCATCACAGACATAAATTCTGACTGTTTTATCGCAGACAGCACAATCTGGCACTGACTGCTAAGCCAGGCAGGAGCTTCTGGTGTGAGCAGCGACCATTCCCACTGCCAGGGGTACTCAGGGCCAGGGTCACAGCCGGGGCTGTCCTCTCCACCAAGAAATCCGAGCGTCTCCCTGCACCGCGCCCCGGGAGCCGTCCTTGCAGAGCGGCCCCTGTGCTCCTACAGCTCCACTCCCCACGGTGCAGACCCAGCTCAGTGCAGGGGAACAGCAGAGCTGCCAGCCCCAGGCTCTGCCAGCCCCCACAGGCTCTGTTGATGGCTGAGACAGGTCAATAGTTATTCCCATTAAAATGTTTCTGTTGAAACATTTCCTGTACCTCTTTCCCAAAACAAAGAGAGCAAGACAAACTCTCAGTGGAGGCCTTATTTCTCAGAAGCAGATACTTCCTCCTCAGAGGACTTCTGCAATCTGCCTCAAGATCTGGTAACTTCCATCAACCCTTTGGAATGAGAGGAGCTTTGCAGTGCTGTGCAAAGTGAGATTACACAGTGTACATTTATCCAACAAGGAGGGATTCATAACTATATTTTTAGTTCATTTGTCCATTATTATTTCACCCTCTGTTCCCCATTCTAATTTTTTTGTAGTAGTCAGAAAATGGCACAAAATTCCTCAGGAGCTGGTTAAGAAAAAGAAATCACACAGCAGGTACTCCAACTGAGGAGAGGAGAATTTAGGAGCAAGTCAAGTCCTATTCTCCTGCTGCCCAAGGAGGAAGGGCCCGACCAGATATCCTCACGGCTTGAAATCTTTATTAGCAGCCTTGTGGCATTGCCTGGGTGTGCAGAGATATATATGATTCAATCCATTTTTCTGATAGAGCTTCCAAGAGGCTCTGTTAAGAGGAATAGAAACAAAGTCTGAGCCGCCCGCTGCCTTCCCCACACACCCCAGGAGCCACGCACTTAACAAAGCGTTCCCTGCTCCCTCCCTGCAGGCTGGGCCGGCTCCTCTGCTGTGCCACACTCACCACTGACCCACCGTGCCCACAACTGCCTCAGGAGGAGATTCAACTCCACTCCTAAAGCCACAGACATCTCAGACTGGAGACAGGGAAAGGAATCAATATTTTAAACCTGGGGAAAGCGTCCATTTAGATTAATGCCCTGCTGGAAATAGCACTTCTCTGCAACTCACCGATGACTGTTACAACAACCAGAGCAGCTTGATGGAGTGATATTCCAGTTACATAAAGTTTCTCGGAAAGAAACGTACTCTCCATCACCTGTGTTCTACTCTGTTATCTCCAATGATTACTTTTTAAGTATCTTTTTCTGGTGGACTCACATGCAAGTCATCTCTCTTGGCTAAGACTTTAAGAGAGGTATTGGGACAATAAACATAAAGCCCTAAGCTGTGAGAGCCAAGAAAGGTGACCTGTCTATTGATACAGACAAGTCAAACTGGGAAAAAGGCCAAGGAGGAGCAAGGAGGGCTTTTAACCCAGATCAGAAAGCCCTCCCATTTCCTTGCAGAGATGGAGGTCAGCCCAGAACTGAGACAGGAAAGATGCTCCGGCACCAGTGTGCTCAGTTTGCAGAGCAGTCCAAGGGCTAAGTCCACACTTCCACTGCCACAGAACCCAGAACCCTCCTTCAAAGCAGGGAAATTATTTTATCCATTTTTTACAGGCAAGAGGCAGACTCAGAACCACTAAGGTGCTTATAGGAAGGGCTCAGATGGAGTAATTACTGCTAAAAATCACCATTTACCCTAAACCTTGGTCATGTCCCCTCTCTGCCAATTTCAGCAGGTCCCTTGAAAACCCATGCGGGATGCCCAGAGCTGTCCAGGTCCGAGCCATGCCAGCCCAGGAGTCCCAAAGCCGGGCGGTGTGTTCAGATATCCCAGGTGGAGGCAGGCAGCCCGAGTGTGCCCAGCCCAGGAGGGAGGGAAGGAGGGAAGGAAGGAAGGAAGGAAGGAAGGAAGGAAGGAAGGAAAAGGCTGAAATCAAGAAATGTGCTTGGGCAGCAGAATACCTGACTGAACAAATATCTCTGAGCACTACAGGCTCAGACCATGTATCCCTACATGCTTCTTCCTCTGCATTTCAGTATTTNAGGAAGGAAGGAAGGAAGGAAGGAAGGAAGGAAGGAAGGAAGGAAGGAAGGAATGCTTCACTGTTTCAAAACTTGATCAAGACTGCCACCTACTAAGACACAGCTGAAATGACTGAAATTGGTTCATGTTTGCAGGCAGAAACTAACAGAACAGAAGACAAAACCCCCCTAGAATTGCACTTGTAAAGTTGTTGAACATGAAAAGCATCTTTCTTTTTCTCTTAGTTTTGGATATGATACCTTGCTGCTGATATGCTCCCCTGCTATATATATCCTAATAGCCCCCTTAAGGATGAAGAAATCCCTCTTTTTTTCCCTCCTAGCTAGGACCCAGCTGTGCATTAACCACTTACACTGTCATTCAAGCATTTTTGTAACTGGAAGATCTGGGGCTCCCTGGAAAGTTTTCCCACAGGAGAAATCAATGCAGACCTCCGGAGCCAAAGTAGATTCCCTGCCCAGAGAACTGTCCTTATTTTATCTTGTGGCCAGCTGGAAAAAATTAGCTTCTTGTTGATACAAGCTGCAGCTCTTGCATTTGGTGTTCAGCTGATGATCTTCAGCTGTCCCTGCTCAAGACTCTGCTCACACCAGCTGAACCAGAGAAACCCAGGTTTGCAGATTGGCATTGGGTAATGCCTGGAACCACAGAGAGCTTACAGGACACAAAGCTCAGCTCCTGTGTGCACTTCTGTACAGTCCAGACCTGCAGGGCTGGAGCTCCTCTGGAGCCAGGCGGAGAGAGCTGGGGGTGCTCACTGGAGAGGAGAAGCTCCAGGGAGAGCTCAGAGCCCTCCCAGGGCCTGAAGGGGCTCCAGGAGAGCTGGGGAGAGACTGGGGACAAGGCAAGGAGGGACAGGACACAGGAAATAGCTTTAAGCTGAAGGAGAGTGGATTTAGATTGGATATTGGGAAGGAATTCCTCCCTGTGAGGGTGGGAGGCCCTGGCACAGGATGCCCAGAGCAGCTGTGGCTGTCCCTGGAGCGTCCAAGGCCAGGCTGGACAGGGCTTGGAGCAGCCTGGGACAATGGGAGGTGTCCCTGCCCATGGCAGGGGTGGCACTGGATGGGCTTTGAGGTCCCTTCCAACCCAAACCAGTCAGTGATATTTTATTCTGCTGTTCCTGTTTTACACCTGAACTGCTCCACTTCAATCTGTTTGGAGAACGTTTGCTCTGGGGTCACTGACAGCACATGAGGAGCAGTGCCCAAACCGAAGTGCATCAGGTTACTCACAAATACCTCTCTGATTCTTCTCTTTCTCTGCCATATGGGACTGCAAAACAACACAGGGATTTTTAAAATGGGCATTGGTGGGGGAAGCAGAAACTAAATTTTGGTTGGTGATGTACAAGGAATAATCCCCACTGCCCTGCACTGCAGAGTCACTTCAGGAAAGTGTCCCTTCCCCTCGGGCAGTGACCCCCTGCCTCGATAGACTCAGCCTCCCTGCAGGAGTTACCAGAGCCACACCAGGAGGGGTCACACAGTGCCCGGCCTGGGGACACAGAGCCCTGGCAACGTTTGCTCCTCTATCCCCTGTCCGTGGACACTGCAGACACAGCATTTCTGAGTCCTGCCTCTCCCTTCCAGTTTCAGCAATTTTGGAGAGAATCCCCTGAGCCACTAGTGGTCGTTGTTGTCCTGTGAGCTCCAATTCCTGGAGTTCTGGAGTGCGGTGCCAAACAATTCCTGCGAGCTGCCTGTCACAGGTACAAACCAGAGCCGAAAGTCTGAAGCCAGGCACAAAACGAGAGCTCTGCTCGTTCGGAAGACGAACGGTGTTACCTCTTCCTGTAAATGTTATTCAGTGTCAAGGAAAACACAACAGTTTGACAACAATTAGGGATCGGGTGCCTCGGAACGGCTCCCGAGAGCCCAACAGATGCTGCTTTGTTCATGGAGTTTGTGTAAACACTGATTTTGATGCAGCTCCTTTCATCCTGTGCACACGTGTGTCCCTCCACCTGATGACAGACAATTGCAAAATCACAGGCAAATATGACAGCCTGGTTTGGGGAGCTGGCTGTGTTTGCTGAGGGCTCAAACAAAGCAGATGCTGTTCCCCAGCTTCCCCCAGACAGTCTCTGCAGTACACAGAGTTAAAAATTTCGGCCCAGGTTGACAAAGGGACGGAGGACAAAGCTCTGAAAAGTGCTCAGCTTTTGGGTCTGCAGCTGGCAGAGCAGAATTCTGACGGGAATTCTGACAGACAGGAGCAGAGCACTCCCAGGCTGGCTGCAGAGCGTCTTTCCCTGATGTGCAGAGTTACCCCGGCACCCTGCAGCAGCTCCCCCGAGCAGGGGAGGCAGATCAGCCTTTGTCCCTCCCATAAATGCCACAGGGACACAAAAGGTGACCACAGCCATAATTAAGAAGTTGAATTTTATGTTTTTAAGTGGATGCACTAGGGAAAACCTCAGTACCTGTGGACTCTGGAAAGCTCTGGCCTGGCTGGAGGTGGAACACTCTCAGTGAGGAAGGGTTAGTGAGAAATGAAGACACAAATTCAGGGAAAGGATGAATACAGCAACTGCCTTCATTTGCTCCAGTTTCCTGCATTTGCTAAACTGAGTTACTGTAAAACCTCAATCTTTAGTTAAATCTCATGTTACTATTACCATCCAGTTGAATCAGTGGTCAACGGTATAGGGATGCCATACTCTCTGCCCTCCTTCTACTGGCCTCAAAATAACATTTCAGAAAATAGAAAGCCACAGCTTAAATTAAAGCGACTTCAAAAATACAAGGATTTTAATTGCACATTCATAACTATATGGGTGCATAAACAAATGCATATTCACACATCCAAATTGCTTTCACATGAGCAGGCGCTTTTCAGCTGGGACAGATAACACCAGTACAGGAAAACTCCCCCTTCACCAGGGGAGGAAAGCAGGAAAGCTCTGGGGCAAGCATGACAAGTTACTGCCCATTTCAGACATTCAGCAGGGCTCCCATATTCTGCCCATGGCCCTGGTTAAAGAACACATGAAACATTCCCTGCAGATGCACACTGAGCAGTGACTGACCGAGACAGCCCAAGAGAGAGGGGCACTTAAACCAGGTTGAAAGCACTTGGAACAGGGTGGGAAAAGGTTGCTAAACAGCTGACCCAAGATTCAATTCAAATTTCCCTGTTGCCACTGGGAATTTCTCCAATGACTTTGCTGAGCTTTCAATTAAGTCTCAAGCCTATAAAAAGAGAAATGAAAGAAAGATCTCTGGTTTTTGCAGAAACCCTCACACCACCTCCACCTGGAGCCTCCCACAAGACTTTGCAAGCAGTTGTTACTGCTACTCAGACTGTAAAAGAGACAGCATCCACTGCATTGCCAATATCTTCCTCAGGCAGCTATAAGAAGCCTTTCTGAAGCAGCTTTCCGTTTCCTAAAAATTTCTTTTCTTGTCTCTTTGAACTTTTCTGAAGAGTTGTACTCAGTACCCATCTGTGCTCCAGTAGTAGATACAGTCAAATATGTTCATTCCATTTATGCAGTAAATGTTCTAGACACTCTATTCACTCACTTGCAGACTGTCCCAAAGGCTGTGTACTCATTAAAAAGAAAAAAATTTCTTTAAAATCCAGTTCTACGTAATTCCATTTTAGTGCAATCTATATTCAAGGAAGCATTTAAATATTCTATTAAAATGGATCCATCATCAAATATCCTGGAATCCAGCAAAATAATAGCTAACATCTTAGTGCTAAGCCTCCATCAGAGTCAGACCGGTGCCTTGATACCCCCCTCATTTATTTCCAATTCTGGCACCTGTAACCATAGCAACATATACGGAAACATTTCAAGCAGAACAGAACTGACAATCACAATAACAGCACGAAATACCTGAGCTAGGGAAAGAAGAGGAGAGGCACAAGCAGGTAGTTGTTGAAATTAAAAGCTAATGACAAGAAAACAGCTGGAAACAAAGCTGGCTCACACAGCCATATTCTCTAGGCAGATGTATTTCTGCAAACCCAGTCTGTTCCATCTTATTAGCTATGGAGAGGGAGGGAAAAGAAATATTTTTTTCAGCAAGGAGTAAAAGTGTGAACACTAAAAAGTAAGTTGCTGCAAATAACGTTTATCTGTTGCATGCACATCCAGGAGCACTCAGCATTAGCCCATGAAAAGCAAGTATTTTTTCTAAAGGCAAACACCCACAAATGTGCTTCAGAGAAACACTATCTATCAAGAAAGAAAGAGAAGTCACCTATTAGAGAGATTCTAAAAGAATAATTCCATTAGCCTACATCAAAGAACAGGTTTGAAATTAACATGAGTTAATAAACCATATATGTGTAAACTGGGATAACTTCCTAGACATTTAAGAGAACTAATTAGCATTTGAATGCTGTGAAGCAAGAAAGGGAAATTCTATCTTTAAACTGTAACAATCAAAACTAGAAATGAGATTGACCTGTGTGGGAGAGCCTAGCAGGATGCAGCTGCAAGGTTAGCTTCCAAGGTTTATGGGGCTGGAGCTGAAAAAACAAAAAGATCAAGGCCATCACGAGACCTGCAGGGAGGGCTGGGGTTTTTTATCTGTTACCCCGTGAAGCTGAATTTAGAGAGCAGAATTAAAGAACAAGAGCTGGACTCACATCAGCCTCCCCGTCGCAGCACCTCACAAGCCAAAGGCTGTGAATCAAAACCACCAGGAATTCGGCCAGCAAGGCTCCCTGGAAAAAGGGAACAAAAATAAGACAAGACAAAAGCAAACATGATATTGAGCTAGAGAGTTGAGGGAGGGAGGCAGTGTCTGGGGATTGCTCTGCCAGGGAGCTGCATCCTCCAAGAAAGCAGCACGAGCTCTTTCACCAAACCTCGCTCCCAGATCACGTAACCGCTGCCAAAGGGGCTTCACACACACTCCAGAATTGCACATTCCACTCAGCCAGCTCCTTTCAGATCCTTTTCTCCTTATCAGAAGGAAAAATAAAAATTCTGCAGCAGGTATTAGGTAGGGTAAATCCCAGCTCCACACAGGAAAAAGCGACAGCAAGTGGAGCAGGCAGAAGGGGCTGTAGGCTGTGAAAAGGCCTGAAACCATAAAATATGTAAATACACACAGAAGTCAGAGTTTCCAGGATCAGACACCGCAGCAGTTATTGCCCCTTTTCAGTGCCTTGTGCCTGAAACAGGAGAGTCTGGCACTGCACTGCTCCGTCTCTGGGCTGTGGTGGTGGAGTGCGAGTTTTCTCCTGCTGAGAGCAGCTGCATCCCCCCCACAGCGGGTGGAGGGACCAGGAGGAGGCCCCCGGGGCAGGGCTGGGCAGGGCTGCCACTGGGAAACCAGAGAGGCACAGGGCCTGAGCAGGGCCTGGCATTCCAGGGGTGACAGGACCCCCCTCCTCACAGAGCACCCCACACTCTGCCGTAGGCTGTGTTCCCTTTGCCTTGTCCAGGGCTGCACACCTGTCCCCAACCCCATAACCAGCAAATACAGCAGGCACCTCCTGGTGCCCCACAGCACGTGGCTGTCCCCTCTGCACCTCCTGGTGCCCCACAGCACGTGGCTGTCCCCTCTGCACCTCCTGGTGCCACTGTGGTTCCCCTGCTGACCCCTCACTGCAGCAGGGGCACAGAGGAGCTGGGAATGCTTGCTTTTAGGGCAGGGAGCAGAAAGATGGTGCATTCCTTTTTTCCATGGTCTGTAAGTCGTTCAAATCTAACTGTGCAGCAAAGGCCAGGGCAGGATTCAGGGGAAGGAGGGGGAAATAGGAATACAAATGGAGAGCATGGAAATGGAGAACTGGGATGTGAGTTAGCAATAACTCTGGGAAAAGAGTTAGTGTCTCTTTTCTCACTTGCATCTCAGAAAATGTAACTGCCAAGGCGCAGTACACAAAAAAGCTGTCACTCACTGTCACGTAGGAGGCACCTTACTCTCCTTCGTCTGGGGAATTTCCTCAGTTGCTGGATTTTGTAAACGAGAATATTTTTCCCCTACCATTGTGTGTCTCATTGACTCCTATTTTCTTCTTTGCCATTTGTAACGCTCTTGTTCCTGACCCCAAAGAAGGATTTGAGCTTTCCAACCAATTTCTCTAATGCCTTCAGGTTAACAGGGGTTCAGCAGAGACTTTACAGCACGTTTGGAGCAGCACTCGCCCACAGGTGTAGGAGCAGCAGGGAGGGTGAGGAAAACCAGGCAAGCGCAAACCACCCTGACTCTCCCCTGTCCCCAAGGCTGACCCCACAGGTGCCCAGGCCCCGGGGGAGCTCCGTGATCCCCTGCACAGCCCAGCCTTCCTCAGGGCCCCAGACCCTGCTGAACCATTTGTAGTGGTACAGAATTCTCTTGGAAAACCCATCCCGTCATGAATCGCAGGCTTTAAGTTCTGGAAAGGTACCGTGCCCCTTGGGATGCTCCTTCAATGGTTAATTAATCTCACTTTCAAACCAGCCTCCTTTCTTTCTAATTTTCGCTGACTTCTTCCATTTCTAGTTACACCATCCTGTTATACTTCTAACACAGATATAACAGGTCTTCTATCTTTACTCGGGTGCTGACAGACAAAAATTTTCAGCTTTCCATTTTTTCAAAGAATCTAGTTAATGTTCCAATAAAGAAAACCTTTTCATTTCAAAATCCCATTAGGTCACTTTCATAGAAAGATATCCATTTACTCTTAGACTCTAGGAACTACAGCAGTGAAATAATTTGCATCCAGCTTTTCTCTATTTTTATATCCACTTTCACCTAATAGCAAAAGTGTGAAATTCTTAACTCACTCTGGATTTTGATTTCGCTTCACACTTTCAAAGCTAATTAATTATCATTTGGAGTGAAATGGCATGTTTAACAGCTGTAATGAAAATGTTAATATACTGGGCTTAAGGACTTCTGACCAGAATGCAAGCTATCAATAATATAATTATTTCATTGATTTATTTTTTAATTTTGCATTGTTTGCCATCCCAGATTGGGAGAAAAAGTTCATATAATGAGAATAATACCCACTAACCTCCAGTGATTTGGAGCCGTGAAAGCAAAATGCTGTATCTCAAGTCTGACTTCTCAGAAAGCAAAAATGAGCTAGTATTTCAAAATACAAGGTCCTTCTGAGTTGAAAATTGAACCATGTTCATTGCCACTACTTCAGTTTTTATTTTTCTGCTTTGTTTTCACATTGGCCGGGTCATTTGGAGTCTGTCCCTTGTGGTGCACACTCACACCCCACATCACAGATGGCAGTGGGAGGGCACTGGGTCACTGTCCCTTCCTCGTCACCTGGAGATCTCCTGAACAGGACAGAGCATTGTGCCCGGCTGTGCCAGGCCTGCTCCTGCTGCAGGGTGGTAAAGGGCAGGGACAGAGCCCCGGATTACGGCTTTACAGCTGTCCAGCTGCTCTCTTCCTACCTGTAGAAAATGGTTCATGGGTTTTTTATTTTAAACTCATGCTTTATGACTCTGGAATTAGGGATGAATCCTATTAGGGAGACAAAAGGCTCCTTGTAGTTCATAGCTGTCTAATAGTGGGAGAGATAGAGAGACTATTATATTTGGCACAATATTTAGAGAAATTAATCCTCAAGCGCTGAAGATTTGAGGGATTAACAGTTTGAGTGACGGCTGAGCTCTATCCCTGGATTGTGCCACAAAATCATTTGCCTCCAAGTTGAACGTGTTCCTCACTTCCTCCCCAGTCAGCACAATTCCTGCTTTTATTGCACTCGGGTCCCCAGGGAAGATCAACAAACTCATAAATCCTTATTTCATGGTGGTTGGCAAAATTGTCATGTTACTTTCATTTCTAAGATTTGATATGTGCCTTCCTCCCTTTGTGAAGAAAAAGACATATCCCCTGTATAAAATACACTGCATTTTTAAAGCTTCAGTATTTGATTAAAGAGCTTTGAAGCTTTCAATTTTCAATAAGAAATGATGTGTGGTGGCCATGCATGTACACATGTCCACAAAGTATCCTCCAGACCCTCCCAGGCATTGCTTGGAGAGGTCCTGACTGGTGGGAGTGCTTAACTGCAGAGTCCTTGCTCCCTGATTTCCCGCAGCAGCAATGGGACTGTTCCCCTAGGCTGCAGAGGGCTCAGCAGCTCCCAGCTCCACTTTCTGAGGGGGATCCTGCAGGGGAACAGGAGAGGGTGGCCCTAGGGCTGGACAGAGGCACTGCCACAGCACCAGAGGCTCCCCAGCCCAGGAGATGAGATGGGGAAGGAGAGGAGATTTCGTGGTTGCCATGGCAGTGGCAGCATGGGGCCATGGCAGGAGAGCAAGAAATATTCACTGCAAGCTCATTTGTGTAGCTTCGTAACAAAAAAATCTGTGAAAACAGCTGAAATAAATTTACAATTAATCTCTCCAAGATCTCCATACTTTGAAGTCACAGAAGCACACAAGTACCAGCACACTGGGCAAGGTGCAATTTTGCTCTGAGCTGTGTAACTCTGTGGAGACCAGCGAGGTTACAAAAGGATCCAAAAGGATCTTAAACATCACAGTGTGAATGTGCTCCCTGCTGTTCAGGGCTCAAGAAACTCCCAGGAGAGGAGAGTTCCTCCAAGGAGCAGTGTCACCCACGGCAGAAATCCCCCAGTCTCATCCAAAATGGGGACATTTCCTGCCCTCCACAGAAGTTCTTGCAGGGAAGTTGTCCATGGCACGATGTTTTTCCCATCTGTCTTCCCAGCTGTCAGGTTATTTCCATGGCCATTTTTGAAAGGTCACACCCACCTGCAGCTCCTGGGCTGCAGGAAAGGGCTTGTGCAAAATACCCCAGAGCACCACGTGGAGGCTGGGGGTCAGGGCTGAGAGGGAGCACACACCTGGGGCCTGGTGCTTTTTGGGAATACAGGAAAACAATGGGGAGATGCTTCCAGAGCAGCAGGAAGGTGGGGACACTGCACATCAGCATGAGGTGCTGCTGCAAAGGGACTCCTATGGGTGTGAAGAGCCAGTTTTCTAAACAGAAAAGCCTCCGGAAGGATTGGGGATTTTCTGGTGAGCAGAGGAAGGACCAGAGCCTGTGCACGACTCTCACTACTCATGAGCTACATCCCTGTCCAGCATTTACGGGATTCTCTTAGCTGTGGATTAAATCGGGATTTTTATGAATAAACCATAAAATTCAATGTGTTCAGGGCAGGCCCAGAGCTCAGAACTGTCCTGTCCTGAGGCAGCCCAAGCAGCCAAGCACAGGGGTGGATGGCAGCAGAACACCAGCACCGGTGCCTTTTGCCCTGCACAGCTCTGGGGTGTCTGTGCATCACCCATCCCCTGCAGTGCCAGCTCTGGGATTAAAACGTGCCCTCAGTCCTTGGCAATGGATAAAGTTTTCTTTCCCTTCCTTAAAATTGTATTTCAGCCTTAATTAGCTCACAAGCCTGTTGTTCAAAAGCTGAGGTTTCCTCCCTGGGTTTTCCCCTGCTTCAGTTCAAATCACATCTAAAGACAGAGCCATCCTTTCATGAACAGAACCATTTCTTTTCCCTGCATTGCCAGCGTGGTTAGGCCCTGATCAAATCTCTTCCCTACTGTAACATTTCTTTTCAAGATAGCTCACTAACCCTTACCTGTTTTTCACTTTTACCTGCAAATAGCAAAATACCATCAACTGGAAAAGATAATTCCTCACTTGCGAAAGTGTTATTTTTTTATTCTATGATATGGGCAATACAAATGTCACTCCGAGTCAGGTTGTATTAAGTAGTTTCATGTCACATGACACAGTGTGAATTGACACATGCTGTGCTGTTGTATGAGATCTGGGGTTACTTGTTTGAAGAGATTTTTTTCTTTTCTGTTTAGGAGAAGATATTACGCACTATAGATATTACATGATCCATCCATTAGCCAAAAAATAGACCCAGATAAAGCTACAATTTCTGACATTCAGAGCAAAATAACAACTGAAAATCATTGCTTATTTTTCATATAATACTGATAGTCAGCTTATTCCTTAGAATTTATTAAAGAGAGCAAAAATAATGTGAAGAGACTCCATCTGCTACTAAATACAGTTCATATAGGAAAGTAAAACAGAAATCCCCATACAGATTCCAAATGTCAAACTAAACCAGAGATCAGCTTCATTTGGCAACTGGCAGTCACTCTGAAAAGCTTCTTACGAGTTTCAGCACTGTGTTATTTTTCAGTAAGTTATGGAAAGGCCAAGGAGCATCTCTGAGAGACAGAACCAACCCCAGTTCCTCTGGAATTAGAGCGGCACTTCCATGATTCCACCGGCACATCCCTGCCTCGGGGCTTTCACAGCACACCTCGATCTTATCCACTGCTAAAAAATGGCAAGAGTTCCTTGGGATGCTGATAAAATACAGAGGATCAGCCCTGGAACCCCCGTGCTGTGTCCCACTGCTGGATTGTCACAAACCACGGAGCACAGAATCTCCCAGCCTGGACAGGGGCTGGGTCAGTGCCAGGGCCCAGCTCTGGGCAGTGTGGTCACTCCTGCAGCCCCAGGACACAGCTCTGGTCACTCCTGCACTCCTGCAGCAACATTCCCGTGGTGGTGAGCTGCCCTGCAGAGCAATGCAGCCCCTGCGCTCCTGCCCAGCACCCATCCCGGCCTGACAGGGACTGTGCTGGGGCGGTGCATCTGCAGGCAAAACACACTCCTGCTTTCTCAATATTGGCTCCTTATTGCCGCCTCTCGTGGCTGACAACACTGGAGAGAACTTCATAAAGAAAGTCTCATGATAGCTGTTATTTATTATGCAAATTCCGCCTGCCATGGCAACATTGCATGCAGTACTTCGCTTTATTTGCCCTGATACATGCATATTCAAATTAAGGCTGCATACATTGTGCCTACACATTACAAAGATTTTGTTTTCCTTGACACTTACGGGAGAACAAACTGCAATTAATACAGCCTGTTTAAGCAGACAGCACCCAATTAGTTATCATCCATTTTCAAATTGGGACTCTAGACTAAAAAACATAGAGCTGGCTTCTTATTCAAAAGGAAAATACATCCAAACTACGGGTTTTCAAAGACACATTTAACTCACAATGGCCAGGATACTCACTTGGCCTTTAATGTGGAATGGAGTGTTAATTTTTCTCTGTCACCTCTTAATTGCTTCCTTATTATACCGTTCAAGCAGTTAATTGCTAGACTGAGTGAAAGAGTGTTTTCAAGGGAAAGGAAATGCCACAGCATGAAAGAAAAAAAAATACAAGCAGCACACTAGTGTAATTTGGCCTGATATAATGTTAGTTGTGGTATTGCCTTTAATGGTAACTACAAAAATTAACAGGAAAAGCTAAACAGTTTTATATTGCCAAACAGGGCAGGAGCCATATCAGGAGGTTCGGGGATCAGCAGTCCCTGGGGTCACACTCGGGGACTCCTCTATTCTACGGACGGGACGTTTGTACCTGGGACATTTCCTCCTGCTCCCCCTCTCACAGAAAGGAACCTCTATCTGTTTGTAGTACAGGAGCTGCTTCTCAGGTCAACTTCTCTCGCTGCACTCACTGATATCTGTGAGCTGCTTGGAGCCTCCTGTGCCTGCCCAGAGCATCCCCGACCAGCCCAGAGCATCCCGAGCCTCCCGGCTGAAGGAAGCTCCAGCTCTGGCTCTCCAGTCTGTGGCTGCTCTGCTCAGTTCTCCTGAGCCTCCTGAGCAATCCCATGCAGCAGACTCAAAGAAACAGCTATCAGATATTTTCCTGCAATGCCAGGAACTGCAGTGACCGTGAGCAGGGGCTGTGAGCACACCTGGCACCTGGGCTGCCCTCTCCCCTGAGCCCAGCCCCACTGACCCTGCCCAGGCCAGGCCTTGTGCACCTGAGACACCTGGGCCAGCAGGGAAAGGCTTCCCCGGCGCCACAGGGGGACAGCAGCTACTCCACATGGAAAGGCAGGAATTACAGGCCTTATTCAAACAGCAAGGGATTGCAGGCTCTAGAGACAATCTTTGCATGACAGTGCTAGAATTCGTGATCAGTAGTATTTCCTCCCTCCTCTAATTTTTATTAGAGAGTGATAATTGTTAATGGAGGAAGGAGACAGAAAAAAAAAAAAAAGCAGATACCAAAGATACTGTTGCATGGTAGATTCAAATATGCACATTAATTCATAAGCAAAGAGAGTTAAATACGAATTTTGAATTAATTTCCTAAATGCAGCTTCCCAGTGGACAATAGAAAAGAGAAGATCCACTTATCAACTTGTGCTTATTAGCATTCAAACATGCTGATTAACTCATTAGTAAGACTACATTTAAAGTCATCCCTTTTGTTTCCTTCTGTAAACTGTTGGTCTTTCATTCATTGGAGGAAGAAAATACATTTATTTAGGACTGAGAAGAATGAGCCAACTTTGGCTGAAGAAAACAAACTTTATAGAACATAAAAAGTATCCCCTTTCATTTCACAGAAGTTTATGGAGTAGCACTGCAACTGCTGAACTGGGTGGGTGAACAGCCTATGCCTGACAGTGTTGCAATTTCACTGGGAGAAAACCATGAGCAGGAAATATCAAAGCAAAATTTAGCTTTTAACCAGACAGAACTGCACAAAGAACACCAAAACAACATCCCTGCAGTCTGACTGAGGTGATGGCGTGGGAAGCTCTACCTGTGTCCTGCCAAGGGCTGCTCACGGCTGCTGTAGAACATTGCTGCCTGTTTGCACACCCTGCAGGCAGCAGCCACCCCAGTTCTCACACAAAAACACCCACTGAACACGTGGCATGGCTGATTTCCAGTGCCAGAGCTGGGACACGAGGTTCTGGCACAAGGTGAGGAGAAGCTGTGAGCTGCACATCCTCGGTGACACCGCTGTCACCTCCAGGACAGCCCAGCAGCATCTCTGGACAACAGAAACAACGAAACGAGGCAAAGCCTCCCTCTGCAGGACTTCATCACTCTTGATGGAGAGCAGCTGGAAAAGGTGAGGAGTCCCAGGAAAAAGTTTCAAAACTCTGGGTATTCTTTTAATAATTATTTCAGAGTTTCTTTAGCATTTTAATTTAGGATCCTCCTGAGAAATTGCACAGTAATAGCTTTGCAGTGCCTGAAGATTTTCACTTCTCTTCACAGAGTAAATGCTGAGTCACATTTCAGTGTCCTCATTGCCTACCTGTTCATCCAGCCTTCACTTCCACCCAGCCCATACACTTCACAAGCTTAAACTTATTTTATTCTGTCCACTACTCCTGTGGAATATTTAATAATAAAATGCTGAGGCATAGAATAAATTAAATATTCTACCACAGATAACACAGACTATCTTTCTCCTCTGGCCTTCTAATGTCTTCATTTTTAAACACAGGAAGAAATTGTTAAAAACTCCTTGAAACACATCGAGAAATATCTCTCTCCCACTTGTGCAATCAACAAGTCTTTAAAATTCAGTCTAAACACACCAAAAGGTCTCATTTTGCAGAATTCCTGAAACCTTTCTGTGAAAACATTTGATGTCCATACAATACCTAAGTATGTGTACACGTTACCCCCTATGCAGCACCTTGCTGTTATTATAGCATAGCAGCAATCTCTTTATATATTTCTGCCATTTTAGAGGGCATAAATAGGTTTTCTGAATTGGACGTAATTAAATTGAACAACTTGATGTCTTATTTTCATACAAATCCATTCTATTAAACTGTCTGTTTCCATTCTTGTATATTAAGATTCTTACCTAAATCTCTCTCATTTTTCTCTTTAACTTCCAATTTGCCTTTGTCTAAGGATACTGACAATGTCCTATATAGCCTTGAAATCAATTTAGTGAGACAGTCTCTTTGTACAACAATTTTTCAATCTGCTACATTTGCATTTCTATACCTTCTTTTAATTCACAAAGAACAGCATGTCTTACCCAAAGGAAACGGAAAAACTGAGCTCCAGGAATATTAAAATCTTCTGCAAATTGGTCAAATGATTTAAAATGTCCATCCTTAAACAAACCTTTAATACAAATGGACCCTTTTTGTTGCTAGGTTCTAAAGGCTCCATTTTTAATACAAGTGGAAGGTCCTCATTATAACACAATAGAGTTAAGGGAGACAATTTCTCATACCAGCCCATGAATTTATGCACTTTCCCCACATTTTACAGACTGGGAAATAGTTGTTAACATAATCTTTTTCTGTCACACCATTTTTATGTATATTTTTATGTCTGTGTTATCTCTCAAGTTCAAGTTCTGTATATGCAGATCCTTGTACAAACGTGTGAAGGAAATTACCCTTGTCAGGTCCTTATCACTTAGAGTTGTGATGTGTTAATCCCACTCTCCTGTCACAATTTTCACAGATCTGCTGCATCCTATTGGAGCAAGGTTTCCATTTAGCTTCCCTTCAATTTACTACACTCTTTATCAGGAAAAGAAATAATCTCCATTACTCTTCACAAAGTTTACATTTCAACTAAGTAAATGAAAGACTAAAATAATAGCCATTCACATTCAAAAACAAACAAAAAAAATAACAGTGAAATATTACAAAGGGCTAAAATGTTAAACTGAAGTTTGTTCTACAGGATTTAGAGCATGAGAGATTTAGATTCCACAAGGCAGAAACACTCACCCAAACCCGATGATCTCCCCCAACAGAGGCAGAGTGTTTGCAGACTGTCAGTCCAAGCAGGATGTAAGGCTTCTCTCTGGCACTGACCAGGAGATGTCTCCCAGTCAGAGCTGCAGGCCAGGTGAATCATTCAGGGTGAGTTACTCTCGCTGAACATGGGCCTGGGGAAAACCCAGTGTCTGAGCTAAGCTTCCTGACTGTGATCTCTCTGTTTTCATGGAGACACACAGCAGGTCTCCCACCTAACACAGGTGGGATGAATTTCTCTCTGGAGGTACAGAGCTCACAGGTGGAGGACTCTGAATGACAAGCTTAGGCGAAGTCCCAGACTCTTAGCTAGCTAAGCAAAAGGAGAAAAACCCCTCTGTGCCATGGGTTTGCTTCCATTCATAACTCCATCACTTCTGTGTGACCACCTGTGGCACATGTGCTGTCTGAATACACAGGCACATCTGAGAACAAAGGAACAGCCTGGAACTCTGCTCACTCACTGCATAGCACACGAAAACCTAGCAGAACAGGTTTGTGGAACACTGCCTGCACCCAAAGCTGCAGAGCTGTCATACCTCAGTAAAGGTGGTGATATGCAGCTCTTCTCTAAAAGTAGGAAAACATCAGCAAATCCATGACAGATGGGAAGAGGAAACACTAACAAGACAACAGTAGAAAAAGCATTGAGAGGCAAAGAGGAGTCCGAGGAAACTCCTTTGATATGTCCCTGCCGCAGGCCCTCGTGTTCCTTCACACTGACATCCCTCAGCAGAGAAACAGATCCAGGGGTGCTGAGCAGCCAGACCAAGGGCAGGGACCCCGAGGGGCCCAGACAGCCCCCGCTCCAGGGGAGCCCTGCTCAGCCCAGCACCTCTGCTGAGCACCAGCAGGCACAGGGGCACAAACCCATCGCTGCTACGCAGTGGGAACAGCAGCAGACCTCCTCTCTTCCTCTCCACCTCTCCCCCTCAGAAAAGCCCAATCTCTTATTTGAAAGGTGTTGTCCTACCTATTCCCACAGACTTTTCCATCACAAAAACACCACAACTTCCTGTTCTATTTCAACACTTTTTTCCATTCACCAGCCTTGCCTTCTGGCTTCCATTAAGCTGTCAAATTTTACATCCCCACTCCAGCCCTGATGATTCTGTAATACGACCAAACGAAACAATTGGGACAGAATTCATTCCGCTACTGTTCTGCTAAAGCCTACGGATTTACTTTAGGATTGAATTTGCTCTTCTTATGTGAGAAATGGGGGATTCAGAAGGAGATAAAAGAAGAATGAAAAGCAAAACTGACCTCGATGGTCATATTTTCTTTAATCCACGAGGGCCACCAGATGAATGCATGCAGCCAGCCTGACAATGCTGCCTGCATTTAAACGCGGGCGGCTGTAAATATAGGTGAGGGCACTAATCAGCCAGGTGGCTACATGTTACCCTGAGCACAAGCAATTAACTACAAGGGCAATTTTCTCCCAGAGGTTAGTTATTTCATAGCCAATTAACCAGGCAGCTTCACCCCACTTTGAACTGTGTGTAGAGTAAGAGCCATGTCTGCATCTGGACCTTCAATAGATTCCCTGTAGCTTTAGCCATCAGCCCTATTCATCTTTTTCTAAAGTAGTTACAGCATCCACCTGCCTTTCAGTGTTTAACTCCTTCATTTGTAAAGAAGCAAGCAGAACATTTGAACAAAAAGATATTTTTATCTTTATAATAGGCAAGGCAATTTTAGCAGTATATGTCTATGAAACTCAGCATTCAGCCTTGTGTAGTGTCTTCACAAAATCAGTGAATGCACTTTATTAAACATACAGTGTCTGCAAAGCTGGCTTTGGACAGAGAAATCTGTGTTCCTTGGTGTTCAGAATGTGGCAGGTCCAGGGAACACTGAGTGAGGGCTCAGGAGGAGAAAACATCCAGTTAACACAAGCTAACGCTGCACTCTCTTTATGTAATGCATTAATAATATAATTACACTTTAAATATTAATAGAATATGCAGAATAGCTGTGAACAGATCATATCACAGGCTGTGCATGACTGTGTGCATGTAAGCAATATCAGATTGTGTTCCCAGCAGACACATGACAGCATTACAGACCTGGGTGGGCACACCCTGGGCAGCCCTGTGCAGGTGAACCCCAGGCAGGGCAGGTGAACCCCTGGCAGGTGAGCCCTGGGCAGGTGAACCCCAGCCAGGTGAACTCCGGGCACGGGAGCCCCGCAGCTGCTCCAGGGCAGCAATCCCGGTGCTGTGCCAGCCCTGCCCTGCTCTGTCCCGTCCTGGCAGCTGAGCTCTCCCATCTCCTCAGGTTCTGCACGTTCTGCCTCATAGCACAGGTGCAGAGCAGGGCTGTGACTCCGGTTATTGAGGTGATTATTCCCGTGAAATGTGTCTGGCTGGATGAGGTCCTGCCTGGGGACCACCGGCACCCGGAGCTGCCTCTGCCAGGGTCTGCCCCAGCCTCACAGACCTGGAGAACTCATCACAGCCCGGCCTGGCCCCACAGAGACCCAGAGAACTCATCACAGCCCGGCCTGGCCCCACAGAGACCCAGAGAACTCATCACAGCCCGGCCCCACAGCCTGCAGTGCTCCGCAGTCCCATTGGGAGGAACAAAAAGCCTTTCCCAGCACAGTCCTGGTCCATCTAGAGAAGAATCAGGGAACGGTTTCCCAGTGCTGTGATTTCAAATCTGCTGCTGAACCCCTGGAACTCACCCTGAAAATCTGCTAAATTACCAGGCAAACAGAGTCAAGAATGTGGAATTGGAATAGCTAGAAGGTCCATAACTGCTATGAAATTCTCTGAGCATTCCTTTGCGTTCTTTCTGAGAGATTTTAGTGTAAGAGAAATCTCAGCTATTTTAAGAAGGAAAAAATCTACCCTTGTTGTGAAACAACACATTAGACAAGACACACATTCTCCTTCCATAGAGGGATTAAGAGATATCATGGAAAAGGAAGTATCCCTCGGACTTTGCAGCTTCTAGCTTGCCAAGTTCGTGCTGAAATAAGAACATAAAAGCAGAACACAAACGGAATTTTGAATAAAATCAAATAAAATAGTAAAAACACCCAGAGATTGAGCAATGTTTCACTAGCTGCTTTTCACTCTGTACAGGTTAATAAATTGAAATAGATATTTAAGTGAAATTCCACTCTTTATGGTCAGGATTATCAGAGAAGTGGTGGTTATAATTCCACTGCATCAATTCCCATCCCCTTGCTATTCTCTGTGTATCTCTCAGTAATAGGAATGTCATTTTAAGTATTATTTATTTACCAGACAACCACGGTATTGTCTGACATGTAACAGAATATTTCCACAAATTTTTTTGCTAAAAAATAGCAGCATAAAATGTAAGCTTTTTAATCTGCTACAATAAGAGGCAAAAGATCAAAACTAATCAAGCCCATGCTGACAATTAGTTAGATAAAAGTTTGACAATTCTGTCCACTACAGCTACTGTTATTTACATACGAAATTTATCAGTTGCACAGTAATTTATCATTATATGGTGTAGGCAGAGAATTGGAAAATATATGCAAGCTATACAGTTCACATTTTAAAATTAGCTGAATGTATGGGTAATGAAAGCTCAAATTCATGACCCTCCCATACTATAGATTGAAAAAATATGTTGTATCAAACATCCACATAAATTACAAAAGCCCCTTTAAAATGTCAAGTATAGCTCCTACTGTGCTTAGGATGTCAGCATACCTCTAAAAATATGGAGTGATGAGGCATGGATACAATTTATAGCGGAAATCAAGCACGCTTTTCAACTTGCACGCACAAAAAATGTGATAAATCAAACAAATCTTTCTCTTTTCAAATTGAAGTTGAACTGCAACTGTATTGAGTTCACACAAATTGTCCAGATTAGCGATATCTGATTACAGTATTTAGGGTTCCACAGCTGTAATGTCATACTGCCTTTTTTTTTTTTTGACAGTAGGATTACAAATTTAATGCTGCAGTGTCAGAAGACAAATGCATTAGTTGAAATCATCATTTTAGCCATTTGTATTAAATGGTGCTGAATAGAAAATGGTTGTTAGTTCAGTAGTGACACCCCTGTAAAAATCAGTAAACCATCACTTTCAGGCTGAGCCTGCACAGATACACCTTGGCAATACTTTATACCTCTCTCATTGCAAACAGAAAAATCTCCTTTTCTAGATCTCACTGTGGGACTAAATCTGCAGTGTTTCCTCTCAGTTAGTAACAATTTCCTAGAGAGTTATTTTAAGAAATGAGCAACAAATATTTATAAAACAAAATAATTTATGCTGAAAACCTGCAGCGCTTGAGGAATGAAAAGAAAGAGTGGAATGGGATAAAACACAGTGCTGTGAGTGAACACACGTGCTATGTGGTTTCCATACACAGAAAATTCGTGGACTTCCCAGTGAAAGGCAAAAAGCCTTTGCTCTGGGGCTGTCTGGCAAACTGCTTCAACTGCAACACCTTCAAATAATGAGGCCAGTTAAGGGAGAAATCATCAGTAATAATTCGCTTCTTAGGCACCTAATCCTGGCTCTTTATTTACACAGCTCAGCCGCGCGGTGCCAGAAATCTCTGTGGTTATTAGCAGCCCTCTGAGGCCGTTCCCGTCCAGCGGCTGCCCTCCGGAGAGGGAGGGAGGACGGGACATTTGCTGCTGGAGGGTTTTTGGAGCCGTGGCCGAGGCGGGGATGCTGCGGGGCTGTGCCCACGAGATGGCAGGCTGGGCTGCTGCTCGCACGGCTCGGCCGCAAATGCCTCCCGCCCTCCCCAGGGACAGCAGCCCCAGGTAGCAGAGGTGACATTTGCTTTACATTATGATACATACTAATTAATCATTAGCGATCCCAAAAGTACGTCGGCTAAAAATGCTCTGCTGAGGCTCATCACAGTGGGGGCTTTCAGTATTGATACTGTGACACACACACACGTGCTCGTTACGCACCCACTGATTTAGCGTTTAGGCCACTGAGTATCTTTTAAGAGCTGCTAAATATTGTTTGCTAAAATTACTTACTGAATGTCTCGTACTTTCTGTGATAAACTCTGGAGGTCACAAAGCAATCTCTTAACTGGGAGGTGAACTGGGAGCGTTACAAACCAAAGCTGCTGCAAAAATGACTGGGACTTTCTGGCACAGCCCATGCTCTTTGGAGGGGCTGACGTTTTTCCAGCCGCATTTCAGTCTCTGTGCCAAAATCTGGGGCCATGCCCCTTGAGCCCCCACAGCTGGCACAGCTGGGCACAGCAGAGGGGACAGGAGACACGAGGGCTCTGTGAAGGGGATCCTGACTGCACCTCCAACGTGACCAGAGCTTGGTGTCACTGCAGCGAGGACCCTGAGGGGCTGGGAGTCACCGCTGCTCCCAGGCTGGGGAACAGGAGGAGATGGGAGTGCAGGAAAGCTCACGGTGATAAAGCTGAGCAGGGAGGTCAGGGCATCCAAAAGCACCAGCTGCTCTCAGCGCAGGCTCACGAGCTTTTAACCCTGGATAAAAGCACCCAGGACAGGCAGAGGAGGAGGCAAAGAGATCTGGACCTTGGTTTCAACCAAGTATAAGATGGGAACTTTTGGAAAAGTGAGTGCAGACCCTGAGAACCCTCTTCAGTGGCAGCAAAGCTGCTGCACAGAAACAACCCCGCCCCAAAGGTCCTGGCAGGTCCCACCTCGGCAGTCCTGCTCTCTGCAGGCTCATCTTCAGCCTCCCTGAGCTGATCCCACTCTACAGAGAAGGATGCATGGCCTTACCTTACTCCGTGTTTGGGAGTGCTTCAGCAGATCCTTTTAACTGCTAAAGGATGTCCAGGAGCCCACCAGTGAAGGGAATCACATATGGTCAAAATGTTCTGTAAACCAAAAAATCCTGGGTTCTGAAACAGTAACAAAAGCCCTTGTTTTAAAGGGAGCCGACCAAAAATCCCATTCCAGCTAGGCTGACACCATTAAAAGCATCTCTGGGGATCACTCTACCACAGATTTGTATAACAGAATATTCTGAGTTGGAAGGGACCCACAAAAAACCTCAAGTCCCACTCTTAAGTAAATGACCCATGCAGGAAGCAAACCTGCCACCCTGGTGGTTTCCAGCACCGTGCTCTTACATCTGAGCTAATCTCAGGGCGAGCACTGGATGGGAGCTAAGCTGTCTAGAAAATGCTATTCTAAACATAAAACCCAAGCCTTTGAATCTGCTGGTGTTGCAAGACAAATTCTGAAAGGTGAGCCCAGGCTTTTGCAAAGGTTATGAACTGAATATCTGTGATGCTTCTCCTCAGGGAAGTGAAGATGGAGCAACCAGGGAACATTTGTTACAGGATTTTCTGTACCACGCTGCATCGCCCGTGTCAGAGGGACCCATGCCAGCCTGGATGTCAATTGTTTGCACCTCCACCAATGCTCTGCTGGGCCCACACTCATCTCTGCTCTCTCCTGTGAAAGCTTTGGCTCACATCCCAAAATCCTGTTCCTTATGTGAACAATTTGTTGGCGCAAGTCAAGGCTAGGTCAGCATTTAACACTAAAGAATGGCAAAACCATTATTGGTCTAATGGGTCAGGAAATTAGTCCTGTTCACGTAATGAAACTATATTAAAAACACAGAAAACAAAATAAAAAGGATAAAGGGTGAGTGAGAGAGGGGCCAAAAAAGAAAAAGGGGAACTTCCAGTTCTGTGTGATTTCAGGACCTGAGATTTTAACAAAAATATCAAATACCACTGAAGTTTTAATACATCTGTGACAGCTGAGATTTACAGTTTACTTGACTTCTTGCACTTTTAGTCCCACTGATGCAGAGTTTGGGGATTATACACAATAAACCAAGATTATAAAAGATGGGACTTAGGGGCTGAGTCCCTGGACTCACAGCAAAGGCCTTCCCACAGACAGGCGATTTCTGAAGGGGTGAGGCACTGTCACCCTCAGGATCTGCAGAAGTCTTGGGCTGGCCTGCTGATGTTCCCAGGCACCAGATGTTTGCAGCCCTGCAGCTGCCAGGCCCCACCAGGTTTTGCCAAGCAGAATTTGCCACAGGCAGAGCAGGGAGAGAAATCTCTTCTTTCCCCACGTGGCCACGTCCGAGGCTCGCAGTGTGCACAGAGCTCTGCAGCCCTCAGACACATCTGCATCCAGCCACCAACATTTCCTAATGCAACAATGAAGAACTCAGTGTTTTGACACAGTTACTATGCCATTCCAACACACTTTGCCCCTCTTATTGTCAATTCTTCGAAAGTGGAGAGAAAGCAGTAGTCAATGTGGAGCATTCTAGCTGCTACACCAGTTGACTTTCAAGCCTATTTGGCTCTATTTTAAAACTTTAGAATTAAACCCTGTTCTATTCTCTCCCTCGCCAACGATAACACTTATTTAAAATTCCCTCTTTTCCTGACGTACTACAAGTCTGAAAGCCCCCACGGCAGTTTAAACCTTGGCATCTTTTCAGCAGCCCCCTGATTTATGAGCTTAGGGTTTTCTACATTCTAGCTGCTCTACACTGAAGCTTGAAAATGTAGCAAGAAAATAAAAAATAAATAAAAGAGAGAACTGACTTGTAGCAGCGGGATAGTACTCCTCAGGACGTGCCGATTTAGCTCCCTTCTTACTTGTGAAACAGATGGTGTTTTATGCCTAACACAATCAGGACCATTCTCTATCTGTTGCTTTCTAACCTTCCCCACGTGTGTGAAACCCAGCCAGAGCTTAATGAACATACTTGGAGCTGTCTGGACTGAATTAGTCCCAGTAGGAGTTACCCTTCAGGTACTCCCCAGTCTCCCACGGCCGTGTAACTGCAAAGGAATACAAGAAACCTTTACACTGTGCCTAATTAAATAAAGGTTTGCCTCTGTTAAGTGCATTTTTTCCCTTCCAAAAGCAAGTAATGGCTCATGTGTTGAACTATTTTGGAAGCGTTTGCAATTATCTTGAAAATTCGGGAAGAAAATGGCAATTTTGGCATGAAAATGGAGCAGAATGTGATTTTAAGCAGCATTTGTCTTCCAGTTTTAAACCTTTTTCACTTCTACATATCAAATTATTACAATAATTGCCTTGCAAATGTAAGTCATTACCAAAATAATGTTTTTTCAAAATTCACATACAAAACTTTTTGTTCCTCCTATTCATGCCTTAAATTTGCATTTTCCCCACTTGAAATTCTAGAAAAATTATCTTTTTGGCAGCAGATTCTTTGAAATGAAGATGAAATTAGAAGCTGGCTACTTTGACCATATTTCACATCCCAGACAGCAAATCTTAAAAATGTCATGAAAATATGCTTAAGTAATTTCCTTCATGCCAATTAACAGTTGTAGACCATTGTTGCAGAGAAGTAATTCAGCAGCCTGAGATTGCTTCCAAAGTACCTATGGTGGGATTTCCAAGTCAGCTTATACACTGAAATTTCTGCTGCTGGCTTTCCTTCCTCTGTCTGATGTATGAGACAACTCCGTACAGTTTCCAACCTGAATAAGCACAACAATTTTCCATTAAATTTATAGGAGTATTGATATGAAGCAGGCATATTATTTTTTCCAGTCTAGCTTAGACCAAGAATGGGATCTCACTGGATTGCAATCAAGTGGATGGCCAGCCTTCTTCAGGAATGTTCACAAAAAACCCAAATTATCGGAGTTGTGTGCCTGCAGTTCCCTCATGATGAGGTTTAGCTGTGAATCCCTCCACGGTTCAGCTGCACTCAGACACAGACCCCAATCCTCTTCACACACCCGGAGGGTTCAGCACTCTGAATCACCTGATCAGCTCCTCTGGGCATCCAGAGAGTGACAATTCCGTGCTTGTCATAAAGAAACAGGAGATGATTCCTCCTAAACTTCCCTGTGAAACCCATCAGGAATGTTTGCTGAACTTCTATTCAGAGAGAGCCCTGGCAGCTCCTGGCCTTGCATATGAAGAGACAAGCCCTGCCTGTGGCAGCAGCCAAGGTGTCTGCTCTGGGTGCACCCTGTATGACCACAGCCCAAAATCGTCCTTGGCTGGGATGGTGCAGGAGGATTCCACAGAGGATGCTAAATCAGATCAGAACCTTTAAAAAACCTGGCAAGGCACAAGGGTGTTATCTAAACTAGAAACGGGAGAAACTGGCATGCTGTCAGCCCTGTGTCAGTAACAAGATCTCTGATTGTGAGGAAGAAGCTAAAATTCCAGTTGAGCGCTGCACAGGCAGTCGTCCCTCCCGGGGACATGCGGGGACAGCTCAGCATCACAAAAGGTGGCCAATAAAACAGAGAGCAGTGCTCAAACAAATGCCAGCAATCACTCTTCCTTACACGGTCATTTAGCCGAACTCCAGGGGACATTTGGGGCATCCCAAATAAGAGCAGAGGGGGCACTTTGCAGGGGCACAGGGGGAAGGGCAGACAAAATTTAAAAACCTGACCAACAGCCGAGAGGCTTCAATGAACAACTGGTGAAGGAGGGTGGAAGAGAAGTCATGTACCAGTCTTGCAAGAAATAAGGGATTTGTTCCACACTTCTGAGATGTGCAGGCTGTCTCGAGGGACCTGGGGACTGCCCAGCTCAGAGTCTGTCACAGGGACCCACAAAAAGATGGGACAGGGCAGGAGCTGAAATCCCACAGCCCCACAGGGATGGGGCAGGCATTGCCAGGATGTCCCACATTCTTCTGCGGGTCACGGGACAGCTTTAAACCCCAGTTTAAACCCCACAGCACACACAGATGTCAACACACCCACGGGAAGGATCTGTACCAGCTCCAAACTAAGATAAAGAACTGGGAAAGAGACACTCTTCTCTATGGTCACTCCACCCAGTAATTCCAGTCCTTGGTCTTCTCTCCCAGACCAAATCCCCAAACTCTGCCTGCAGAATCAGCTCTCCCAACCAGCCCGGGCCACGATGAAGAAATGTAATTTTAGACAAGGGACATGTTCATTGGGCTGCAGAGCTCTTTGTGGAACTGCTCCATTTGGATTATAAATCAAGATAACTGTTGAAAGTTACCTTTCTTGCTTAAAAAAATACCAACAAAGTGCCCCTTTAGCGGTGAAAATGACATGCAGAGTTGAAGAACTCACTCTAGCTCAATCACTAAGTACAAAGGGGCATAGTGTAATTAAGTTCAGTGTCCTTGTGGGAGGGAATGCAACAAAACCTAGCACTGTGACATTAAGCTTTAGAAAGGGGATTTAAAAAAAAAAAAAAAAATGAGGAAGCCAGTCAAAAAGGCCCTGAAGTCAGAAGTGAGGAAATTAAAATCCTTCAACTCAGCATGGAGGCTACTTAAGCAACCATAATAGAGTCCCAGAAGGAATGCGCAGCTTTTCAAAGAAACACGGAAGGCAAGAAAAATAAAATTAGCATGGGAAAACAGCAAGGTTCAAGGGGTTATTTAAGCCAAACAGGTAGAATTCAAAACGAAGTGAAAATCATCTCAAGGGAATGAACACAACCCATGGAAGGTTCTCCCCATCATGAAAACATAGTTCAAAATTGTGGTGACTGAGAAATGATCTGTCAGGAGGGGAGGTGTGTGTGTGTGAGAAGGAGGAAATAATTAACAAAAATGAAAATTAGTAACTGCAAAAATGAATTTCCAGGATACTTAAGTGGATAATAGCAGTGAATAAGGTGATCACAAAGAAAAATCAGTTATTTTTCATCAGCATGTAGGCCACTGTGCTACAAACTGCCCAGGGTGGTGGAATCTAGGACAAATAAAAGGGTTAAAAAACAAAGGAGTGGAAAAAAATGAATTAGAACCCAAGAGATCCCTGGAGCCAGCTGGAACAGGGAACTGCTCCCTAGGGTAGTGTAGCTGGGTGCTAATCACAAAGTGTGACTCTATAGTGAGCCCAGATGGAAAATGGAGAAATTCCTGTACTGAGGCACTCTTTGTATCTCTCACACGCCGCACCAAAAGCCTCTCGATGTCTTATGCAAACCAGAGCGACCTCTGAAATTGCGAGGAGCCCTGCAGCCACTGGGAATGCCTGGTGACCCCCAGAGCCCGGGGAGCACACTCATCCCTGCCAGGAATGCCCGGGGAGCACCCTCATCCCTGCCAGGAATGCCCGGTCACCCCCGGAGCCCAGGAGCACACTCATCCCTACCAGAGAGCCCGCAGAGCTGGAGCCCTGCTCGCTTTAATTGGGCTGGGCTCAGCCCTGTCCCAGCTGCACCCAACCTGCAGCATGGAGCTGTCTGAGCTGCCCTCGTTTGTGTGGTCTGTTGAGTAATTATCCATTACATTATTCAACGGGAGAGCACAGTATTTACTGGATTACTGCCTTAAAGACACAGCTCGGTGCTTTGGGAGCCAGCTGCACTGTTGCAAAGTAACAAACAAATATTTCTCTTTTCTCCTCCCTTTTTGAGCTACAAAAGAAAGTTCTTTAAAAGAAAACAGAAATGGTGGTGCTACAATAAAAATTCAATCTATTTTATATCTTTTATGCCATGTATTTGGTGACCCAGTCACAAAATCAGAGGTGGCCATGGCTCATTAGAGTGCCTTGTACAGACTCCAGCTGAAGCAGGTAAATTGTCTTTCCACAGACAAAGCAATTTGGGCTGTGGGGATGTGTGTGGTGCAATATTGATTTCTACACACACTAAAGGGCTGACTCACGGTGTATCCAGCTGCAGCACATGGGGAAACTCTGTGCTGGTTTCTGCTGTTCAGAAGGCACATGCCCTCAAAGAACCGGCAGGAGAAGGGAGCAGAGCACCAAGGGCCCCCGGGCAGGAGGGCCCCGCAGGCAGGAAGGGGCTGAAGCTGCCGCTGCAGCATCCCAGCCCTGCACACACCCTGCACAGTGACATCCTCCAGGCGAGGACGCAGCAGAACCCTGGTGCTTGGCTGGGATAAACCAGAGCACCCCGAGGCATCAAGTTCAGACAGAGAATGAAACAGGCATATGGAGAAAGTGCACAGAGATGTAAAAGAGCCCCCTCTGTTGTTTTGGGGTTGGATGCTGTGCAGCTGAGGATGTTTCCTTTGAGCTAACTGGCAGTCAGGACAGAGTTAATCAGCTGCCACGGGGATAATTACACAAGGGGTTGCATGTTGTTAATACACACTTTAAACAGTTGCTGCTACATGGTCCAAATGGTGGCTTTCCGTGGAAACCATTTCTACCCTGGTACATGTGGACACCAGGAAAAGGAACCACGCAGGCATTCATGGACAAATTCAGGGCATTCATGGACGAAGTGCCTCAGTGCAAAGGCACAGAGACCAGCTGGTGTTGGGGACGGCAAACCTGAGTGCCTGGCAGCCCTCTGGAGAGAGCCGCAGGTCACCTGTCCGGTTCCAGGCAAAAGAGATCAACTGTGGTAGATCCCGGTGATGACACTAAAGGAGGGCAAAAATCATCAACTGTTGATTTGGGAGACAAGGCATGTCCTCCACCAGTGCAGGCAATTTCACAGCCCCTTGAGTCATCTCCCACTGGTAAACGTTCAGACACTGGAACTGTCCGAATAAGGAGCTGTTGGGGCTGACACCTTCATAGCAAAGCAAATGAGTTTAACAAGGAATTGTTCAACAAAGGACAAAGAAAATTTGGAGCTCTGTCTGTGTGGCTACAACAAGCTGTCTTTTACAGATATTCCTGACTACCACTGCACCATGTGGAGCACCAAAATGCACCAGCTCAGACAAAAGGTGCCTCCAGCCCAGCCACTTGTCCCCAGGAGGGGTCACCAGCAGAGTACACAGGAGTACAGGCACAGGGGTGCTCATGCAGAATCTCCTCCAAGACTCCTCTTGGGGAATTCCAGTGGCAGAGTCTTTTACTCAGAAAGCTGTGGGAGGGTTTTCTCCCAGCTTTTCCAAAGAAGACAGGCATTCCTCAGTCCCCTGCACTGCCCAAGCTCCAGCAGCCCAGCCCAGCCTCAGGCACTGATCCCCAGGGCAGTACAGCAGCAGAACCAAGCCCCACACTGACCCAGCCTGGGTGAGCTCACACCTCGGTATCCTGTGCTTTTGCAGCGGGATTTCTGCTCTGCTAACTGTAGGCTAAACTTTACTGATGTTTACACCACATAAATGAGGATTCCAGAAGAACCAAAGGAAACTACACTGGAATTATGTAAATGCCAGAGAGCAAAATTTAGTTCAGTGTTACATTCATCATTTTATCAATCACATAACTTACTATCAACTAATAAACTCACTCTGGCTATGCTTATCCAGAGCCGGGAGCGGGGAAAGGATATTGCAAAGTATCACTGAAACTCTGCTTGTCCAGCTTTGGGTTGGCTGACTTCCACGAGGAATGCGTTTAGTTAATTGAAAAGGTTTTGGTTAAAGTTTGCCAGCAAGAGATCATAGAGTTCTAGGCAACACATACTGTGAGTATGAACTCCATTCAACCTTTGAAATACCTCTGTAAAGGCAGGAAATTGAAATATTGTGCTATATTGGCAACTAAACAGTCATTTATCATCCATGCTAAGTTTGGAGCACAGTGGAATGATGTTTAAACTCTGAGGGTCCTGACTGACAATTACTAGGTGTGTTGATATAGATTATGTATTGAAATATAGTTTTGAGAAGAATATGAGATAATCAACAGCTGTATCCACCCTCCTATTTGCCTAAGATGAAATTTGGCCTGTGCTCAGAGGCACAAACACTATATTAAAACACAGCAGAGCTAAGACACCTACTGACAAAAGCAAGGAAATTCACAGTTAAGGGGGAAAGCACGCCATATGTTCTGCAGTACCTAGGCACAACAGGGAGCGTTCAGCTCATCATTAAAGAGGCACCCAGTTGTGCCTAGGTATTGGAGAACATATGGAACACTTCCCTGCTCATGTCTGCATTTCCTTGCTATTGTCAGCTTATGGATCAAACTTGACTTTTTACTTTCTTTTTTTTTTTTTTAATACAGGGTTCAACAGACTTTTTTTGTTTTAAATATAGAGTTATGGGGATTTTTAAATTAGTTGTTTAGTTTGTGATATACCACTTTAAATTTATAATTAACAGCCCCACAGACTGATAATTATTACAAATCTCATTATTATTATTACAATACATAAATTACTGTGAGTCTGCTTTCAGGAAGAGTTCAGGATCACTGGAAACCATAACCTGTAAAAATGAAGCAGTGATTTGCTCAGGGAGTTTTGGGCAGACCCCTCTAGAAGGTTACAACAGGCAGGACTAATTGGCCTTACCTGAAAAGCAGTGATTTTATTTTACACTTCAGCCCTTCCCTCTAAGCTATCGCAATGCTTTAAGTGCTCAAGACAATACAATCAATGTATTGCACTGCAATGTTTATATTTGAATTAGCAGCCTGTTGGGAGTCCCCAGCTGGAATTGCCAGGCGCTGTGCTCGGTAGCGTACATCTATTTTTGAGATCCAAAGGGCTTCTAGGCAGAGCTGCAAGGAGCTAAAAGAGAAAGGATGATGGACATGGTTCCCAATTCAGAGCAAGCAAGAGTGATCCGGGTCTGGGACAAACAGAAAACGGTGCAACACCTCACTGAGCACCCAGCTCTGGCCACTCCTGCCTTTAACAGGAAAACAAACAAAGGAAAACCCAAACAAACAAACCCAAACGAAAACAAACAAAAAAACCCATGCAACCAAACCAAACCGAAGGCAACCAAACCAAACCGAAGGCAAAAGTGCCGCAGAGGGATGGGCACGCAGGGCAGGGCTGTCCCCGCAGGGGGACGGGGGGACAGAAGGGGACACTCGGCGGTGCCAGCACGAGAGGGCGGCATTGCTCGAGCCACCGGCCCGGGTGGCTCCTCTGCTGCCTGAGCATTGGCAGTGTGTCCCCGGGCAGT
>VXBU01008695.1:27315-41763 GCA_013400315.1 Bombycilla garrulus | reverse complement strand
TCGGGCCGGGGGGCGGCTCTGGGGCGGGGCTGCTTCGGTAAAAAACCCCGAGCCCGGCCCCGGCCCCGATCCGGGCGGGAGGCAAAAACCCCCGAGCCCGGGCCCGGCCCCGATCCGGGCGGGAGGAGAGCGGTGGAGAAGCGCTGGGCTGGGAGGCACAGCTGGGAATGGTTACCTGGAGATCAGGGCAAGGATCCAGGGAGAAGCGCTGGGCTGGGAGGCACAGCTGGGAATGGTTACCTGGAGATCTGGGCAAGGATTCAGGGAGAGCCCGGAGCAATCCCAGGGTCTGAAGGGGCTCCAGGAGAGCTGAGAGGGACTGGGGACAAGGCCTGCAGGGACAGGACACAGGGAATGGCTCCCGGTGCCACAGGGCAGCGATGGGTGGGCGATTGGGAATTCCCAGAGAAGCTGAGGCTGCCCCTGGGTCCCTGGCAGTGTCGCAGGCCAGGCTGGAGCCCCCTGGGACAGAGTGGTGTCCCTGTCCTGGCAGGGGTGGATGGGGACGGGATTTGGAGGTCCCTTCCTGGGCAGCAGTACCCCTGAGCTCAGCCGGAGCTCTCCGGCCTCAGGGCCCTGCGGCCATTCCCGCAGCCCTCAGCACAACCCCGGCCACGGGGAGAGCTTCCACCCGCAGGGCACGGAGCAAAAACAAGCTAAATCAGGAGACGAGGTGTTGGAAGCTGAAATCTGAGGAAGCTTTGGAAGCGGGACCTGGATTTCCTGCTTCCCACCGCTGAGCTTCACCTCCAGGCACATCACACCTCCCACTGGGATGAGGAATGTGCGCAGGGAGGAATGTGCACATCCTCAGGAGTGAGCTCACTCGCACCTGCAGCTCTGCCGAGGCTCCAGCCCCGCTCCAGACACCAAACCCTTCAATTCCTGGGCTGGAAGGAGCCGTGGATTGATGCTTTCTCTGCTTTCTCTGTCCGAGTGAATGTGGGTCACCGTGGCTGCGGACTAAATGAGATTATTTTTACATTCGGTTTCATCACTACACCACCCCTAGGAAGGCATTTCTGTTTAAGCATTAATCGTGGGGTGGCTGATTTCCCAGGAAAAGGTTCTCTCTCCAGAGACCCGATGGATCAGGTTGGGATTCAGGAGGAAAAAACAGGGCAGCAATTCCCAATAATTCAGGAGATGATTTGGCTTTTAAAGATTGACTTCCAGCCCGAAGTGACCCCAAATCAACCCACTGGGGTCAGAAGCTCCAAAGGGGTGTAAAACATGATGAAAACCAGTGATTGATGTGTAAAATGACAATTTTTGGGGCTCCTTGGAGGCGTTTTTGGTGTCAGGGATTCACCTTGATTTTCTGGGATGAGCCAGAATTCTCAGGCATTTTTGTGTCTATACAGATCCTCAGCAGGGTTAAAGCCCACGGATTCACACTGAATTTTTGGGATGAGCCACAATTCTCAGGCTCATCCCAGAAATGATGAAAACNAATTTAATAAAGCTTGGAATTTTTGGGATGAGCCCGAATTCTCAGCAGCATTACAGCCCAGGGATTCACTCTGTTTTTCTGGGATAATCCAGAATTCTCAGGCACCATCTCAAGACTCAGTTCTTGCCTCTTTGAGCAGGAAATTCTCCTGGGTGTGTTTGTTCACCAACGTTACTCTCATCCCACAGCCACCTCTCAGTTGCAAGCAGGGGCAGTGCCTGGGAGTTCTTAGAAAAGATGCACAGATAAAAACAAGGCAAGAAAATCATCTTCCTGTCAGGAAATGATCCCTGAGAGAGCCCAGGAGGCCAGNAATTCAGGAGATGATTTGGCTTTTAAAGATTGACTTCCAGCCCGAAGTGACCCCAAATCAACCCACTGGGGTCAGAAGCTCCAAAGGGGTGTAAAACATGATGAAAACCAGTGATTGATGTGTAAAATGACAATTTTTGGGGCTCCTTGGAGGCGTTTTTGGTGTCAGGGATTCACCTTGATTTTCTGGGATGAGCCAGAATTCTCAGGCATTTTTGTGTCTATACAGATCCTCAGCAGGGTTAAAGCCCACGGATTCACACTGAATTTTTGGGATGAGCCACAATTCTCAGGCTCATCCCAGAAATGATGAAAACCAGTCAATGACAATTTCTGGGGCTCCTTGCAGGTGTTTTTGGTGTCCATGCACCGCCTCAGCAGCAGGGTTAAAGCCCAGAATTTAAATAAATAAATTTAAATAAAAATTTAAATAAAAAATTTAAATAAATAAAAATAAATAAATAATTTAAATAAATAAATAAATTTAATAAAGCTTGGAATTTTTGGGATGAGCCCGAATTCTCAGCAGCATTACAGCCCAGGGATTCACTCTGTTTTTCTGGGATAATCCAGAATTCTCAGGCACCATCTCAAGACTCAGTTCTTGCCTCTTTGAGCAGGAAATTCTCCTGGGTGTGTTTGTTCACCAACGTTACTCTCATCCCACAGCCACCTCTCAGTTGCAAGCAGGGGCAGTGCCTGGGAGTTCTTAGAAAAGATGCACAGATAAAAACAAGGCAAGAAAATCATCTTCCTGTCAGGAAATGATCCCTGAGAGAGCCCAGGAGGCCAGGGCCGTCCCCCACCAAACCCTCCAGCACAAAGAACACACAACAGCCCTTGGGAGGTTTCAATAATCCGATTTTTAACATTATTTCTGGAGCCAATTGGAAAGACAAAGCGTGGGTGACATCAGGTGACAGAGCACAACCCCTCAGAGCACTCTGGGGTGACAAATTGAACAGACACAACGGGTCCCCAGCTCACACCAAAGGAAATGGAGCTCAGAGTGATATTTAATACCCAGGAAACAAATACAGCACATGAAAAGTCCCATTAGAAAGTCGCCCAGGTTCCTATGTTAAGGGTTTATATGAAAAAAGCAGGAGTTCTCCACCCTGAATTCCTGATAGAAAACAGCAGGTAGAAACCTAAGGTAGAAATCTGGAGTTAGAGAAATCCTTTGGCAGCATGTTCAGTTACAATCAGGCCTTAAAAATAAATATGATCATGTCTAGAAGTATGAAGAGAAACACCAACCCCCTCTAAATACACTGGTTTAATAATAATTAAATTATTTTACACTATCTACAAGTTGCATATCACAGAGTTAGGAGTAGAAGAGGTGACAGAAGGACAAATCCTGCTTTTATAAAAGTTCAGGCATGTGTGGAGCTGTGTAGAAAATCTCAGACAAATGAGTATATACATTATTTATATTTAACAATTAACATCATCAAATCACATCTGGCTGGCTCAATGGGAGATTTCTCTTGGCCCAAAGCTCAGAATCCAAAAAAACCCACAAATTTAAATTTCCTAACAAACACGGAGAAGTCATAGCAACGAGAGCAAGGTTTAGTTCAACCCCAAACCAACGTGGAACAAAGTAAACTCTGACAAACAAAAGCTCCAAACAATAAGGATTTGGAACAGCAGCATTGAAATCAATTCATTTCCTCAAAAGACACAAAGGAACAAGTTACCAAAACACTTCAGTATTGCCACGTGTGTTATTTGTACTGAGCTTCTTCCAGAGGAAGGATCAAGACAAATTAAAGTCATGTCCAAAGGAAAGAAAATCCTCCTTCCAATTGCACACATTTAAATAAAAAGTGATTTAAAGAGCAGCTGCTGAACGCTTTTTGCATGAGCACGAGGCCGCAAATGTAAGGTCAAGACAGCAAATAATTAAATAAAAGGGAAAATAAATGCAGGAGGTGCCGAGTGAAGGGTGGGTTTTGTCACTCAGCAGCCTGGGAGTTCCAGTCAGGGATGGAATTTATCCCTCAAAAATGCTGATTTAGACATCTGGGAGCTTCCTGCATTTGATGGAGATGTTTAGATCAGTAATTTGCTTCCATTATTGCCCCAAACCAAGGATTATCATTCACCAGAGGCGGTTCAAAGCAAGATAAATGTGACCGTGCTCCAGTGAGGAGGTCAACAGGAGGATGAAGTGATTTTTGTTTTCAGCAGTTGAAACAAGAAAAAGAAATCGCACATTCCCAAAGGATAATCCAGCTCTCTGCTCCCTTGGACAAACCCCACCCTTTAAAAAGTGCATCAGGGAAGAAATTCTTGGGTTTCTTTTCTCACAAGTGCCAGGTGTGCCCAGCTCCGAGGCAACCCCTCGCGCAGGGACACGGCTCTGCTTTTCCACGTGCCCAATCCCACCTAAATGTGCCCCAATCCCCCTTCCCAAGTGAGGATTCAGGCACTCAGGGCTCCTTCAGGCACGGACACAGCTGCACAGAAAGGAAATCCAGGAGAGGCACAACCCCCTGGTCCCATCCAGGCCGTTCCTGTTCCACTCAGCTCCCCCTGGAAAGGGAACGGATCCTCAGAGTCCTCAGCAGCTTCAAACCTTCTCCTTTCCCACGAGGAGCTGCAGTGCTCCTTCACCTCTGCATCCAGCCAGAAAGGAAAACTGAGAAGAGATTCTGTGCAAGTTCCTGCCTTGGATGCACAGAGTGCCCACCCAGGCAGCTGGGATCATCCCCTGCCTGCTCTTCCCGAGGAGTGCCACCAAGACACCGGGAATTCGAGGAAAACTTGTTTTTCCTCAAGAAAAACCCAGCATTTCTCTGCTGAGAATACACATAGAATGAGAATATATTCTGAAATATAGAGGCAGCACTGGTGAAACCCTCTTTTTCTCCTGTTTCCACAGGGATGTGGCCCTGAGTGGCAGGGTTTCCTCTTCCAGCTGGAGCCAGGGATCCCTCGGTGCGTCCCCAACTGCGGAGATTCCCTAAAGCTCTGGGACAGAAGGATTACAGAAGACACCAGAGGAGGCAAAGCAACAGCATCTCAGCATCCTCAAGCTTCCAGAAACACATCGAAAAGAAGAATTATTTTGGAACAATCTTTCAAAGATTCACAGGGGGTCCCTGTCGAAAGCGCAGGGAGAAAAAAAAAAAAAGAAAAAAAAAAGAAAAAAAAAGAAAAAAAGGGACTCGGAGGAATGGGGAATTATTTTAAACCATCCCTTAATCTAGTTCAGGATGCAAAAATGCAAATAACCATCAGAGCCGGTGCCTATTTTTACTCTGCATCACCCTCACGCAGCGAGCTGGGTTATTTGAGAGGAAAATGGACGTGGATCTCCACGGCAGGGACTCCCGAAGACGGCGGGGTCAGAATCCCTCCCGGCCGGCCGCTCAGAGCAGAGGCTGCTGGTGGAAATTCGGCCGCTGCTGGAGCAGGGAGTGAGCGGGAAGAGGCACGGGATAAGCCGCTCCTTGGCCGCTCTGGAACGCTGCCATGTCCGCGGCCACACCCAGCTGCTGCTGCGGGAAGGCGGCGCTGCCGGGAACGCTCGGGAACGGCTGAGGCAGCGCGGGCTCGGGACCGGGGCTGTGGGGACACAACGGTGACTGTGACAGGGATGGGGGACACAACATGGACCATGGGCTGTGGGGACACAAGGGTGACTGTGACAGGGATGGGGGACACAACATGGACCCGGGGCTGTGGGGACACAAGGGCCACCGTGACAGGGATGGGGGACACAAGGGCCACCGTGACAGGGCTGGGGGACACANACGGTGACAGGGCTGGGGGACACAACATGGACCATGGGCTGTGGGGACACAACGGTGACCGTGACAGGGATGGGGGACACAACATGGACCATGGGCTGTGGGGAAACAAGGGCGACCGTGACACGGCTGGGGGACACAACGGCCACCATGACAGGGCTGGGGGACACAACATGGACCCAGGGCTGTGGGGAAACAAGGGCGACCGTGACACGGCTGGGGGACACAACAGTGACCCAGTGACAGAGCTGTGGGGACACAACAGCGACCCCATGACAGGGCTGGGCCAGGACTCTGGGGACACAACATCAGCGCAGGGCTGTGGGGACACAAGGGCGACTGTGACACGGCTGGGGGGACACAACATGGACCCAGGGCTGTGGGGAAACAAGGGCGACCGTGACACGGCTGGGGGACACAACAGTGACCCAGTGACAGAGCTGTGGGGACACAACAGCGACCCCATGACAGGGCTGGGCCAGGACTCTGGGGACACAACATCAGCGCAGGGCTGTGGGGACACAAGGGCGACTGTGACACGGCTGGGGGGACACAACATGGACCCAGGGCTGTGGGGAAACAAGGGCGACCGTGACACGGCTGGGGGACACAACAGTGACCCAGTGACAGAGCTGTGGGGACACAACAGCGACCCCATGACAGGGCTGGGCCAGGACTCTGGGGACACAACATCAGCGCAGGGCTGTGGGGACACAAGGGCGACTGTGACACGGCTGGGGGGACACAACATGGACCCAGGGCTGTGGGGAAACAAGGGCGACCGTGACACGGCTGGGGGACACAACAGTGACCCAGTGACAGAGCTGTGGGGACACAACAGCGACCCCATGACAGGGCTGGGCCAGGACTCTGGGGACACAACATCAGCGCAGGGCTGTGGGGACACAAGGGCGACTGTGACACGGCTGGGGGGACACAACATGGACCCAGGGCTGTGGGGAAACAAGGGCGACCGTGACACGGCTGGGGGACACAACAGTGACCCAGTGACAGAGCTGTGGGGACACAACAGCGACTGTGACAGGGCTGGGGGGACACAACATGGACCCAGGGCTGGGGGACACAACACCAGCCTGGGGCTGTGGGGACACAACAGCGACCCCATGACAGGGCTGGGCCAGGACTCTGGGGACACAACATCAGCGCAGGGCTGTGGGGACACAACAGCGACCCCATGACAGGACTGGGTCAGGGCTGTGGGGACACAACACCAGCCTGGGGCTGTGGGGACACAACAGCGACCCAGTGACAGGGCTGTGGGGACACAACAGCGACTCAGGGCCAGCCCAAAGCCACCTCTGTGCCCAGCACGCTCACCCACAGCATCCCCAGGCACTCCCTAAACAAGCCAGGAGCTTCCAGGAGATCAATATCTGACCAAAATGGTCATTTTGTGGTATTTGGTGTTTTAAAAATACAGATTTTTACAGAGCTTAAATCAGCTCTGGCCTTGCAGTTTCCCTCCTGTTACTCCTCCACGTTAATAAACTGAGTTTCCCAAGAATTCCGTAATTTTCCTGCCTGTAACGTGACAGGTTTTTATGGTTTTTGCAGGAAAAATGTTTTCACCCTCAAAATTCTTCCAGCAGCTCAATATTTCTACTACATAACTTTTACTTTTTAACTTACTCTTACTCTATAACTTACTCTTGCTTTTTAACTTACTCTTTAACTTACTCCTACTATTTAATTTTTAATCTTTGGTGCTGGGTGCTTAAAGCCAAGATCAGAGGTTCCTTTCCAGTTTTCCTCTCTCTTAAAACCTTCCTGGGAAACCTCCTTGTGCTGGATCAATTTTATCCACAATAATGCTCCCACTGCTCCCTGGTTTAGTAAAATCGGTGAAATTTTATCCAGAATAATGCTCTCACCGCTCCCTGGTGTAGTAAAATTGGTGAGATTTTATCCAGAGTAATGCTCTCACCGCTCCCTGGTGTAGTAAAATTGGTGAGATTTTATCCAGAATAATGCTCTCACCGCTCCCTGGTTTAGTAAAATCGGTGAAATTTTATCCAGAATAATGCTCTCACCGATCCCTGGTGTAGTAAAATTGGGATTTTCCTCTCAGAAATGATGTGGCACTAAATGTAAATGCCAGAGAACATGCAAAGTGGCCAAATTCCCCTAAAGAAGAGATGGCAAAGTGGCCAAATTCCCCCCAGGAAGAAGGATTTGCTGGATGCATACCTTAAATAAGCAGCTGGAGGTGGCTGGGTGGCTGCAGAGTTGATGCTCTGGGGCAGAGCCCTCACCTGCTCGGGGGCCAGGCTGTATCCTGGGGACATGGACACTCCCTGCATCATGAAATTCCCACTGGGAGGCTGCACAGGATACGACTGAAAACCAAACCAAACCAAATTAAATCAAATCAAATCAAATCCAGGAGATTTGGTGCTTGGCACACTTCGGGATGAAGCCACCAGACCTGCAGTTTCTTCCTAAATTCTGTTTCTGGAAAAAGATTTATTTTTTTTTTTGGACAGAAGTGGAAAAAATTTGTTTATTTAATAGGCAAAGTATTCTTTAGTATAAAAAAAAAAAAGAGTAATATTGAACAATAAAATTTCTGGCTGTTTTGAGGAGACAATCAATTTAGAAAGTTCTTTTTGTGGGTTGTTTAGTTTGTTATTAGCCTTTTTAGCACTGGAAAATGTTGTGGCTTGCTGGGTTATAGGTAGGAACTCCCAGTCCTCTTCTGGGTTTTTAGTTTGGGTTTAAAATAGTTTTAAGAAAAAGAATAAAATTATAGTTTATTTGGGACAACAGTTTATTTGGCCCAAATAAAGCCCGCATTATCCTGCATTTCTGTGCACCAGTCTTGGGAGGAAACAGCAAACTCCAGCTGCCTTTTGGCTTAAATTACTTTGTAACCTCCAAATATAATGAATTTTCCATCCTCACCAGGAGTTAAGGACACAGAATTACTTTTAACTGACATATTTTCAGATCTAGCAGTTGCTATGGCAACTATTCTTTTCCCACTGAACAATTAACATGAAAGTAAAATTCACTTCAAGTGAAAAACCCTCATTCTGTGCTTTTTGAAAACCTCTCCTTCCCCTCCATGCTCGTTCCTTAAGCCATCATTTAGGGACAGTGTAAAACAGTTTGGAGCACAAATACAGCGTGGTTAGAACTGATACAAAATGTTCATTTTTCTAAGGGCAAAAGGAGCTAAAAGAAGAGTGTTGCTATATTTAGCAAAAAAAAAACACTTGGGATTAATACACTGATATTCCAGTTGCCTCCCATCCCCACTATGAGATAAGAAGGGAACATTTTACTTGGAGATTGACATGACTCAACGGCAAGAATATCCACCAAGCTGCTGCAACAGCCAATTCCAACTGCAAGAAATGAATTATGGAAGGGATCTTTTGGAATTTTCAACAGTGGCCAAGCAAAACCTTCTGTTCTAGTGCATAAATCCCAGTTTCTTGCAAAGGCGATGTCAGATTGCTCGTGGGCTCCCTTCAGATTTCGCTGTGATTTATTTTTTTTTTTTGTTAAGCAGGGATGAGTGGCAAGGAATTTCCATATTCCAAGGACACTGACCTGCACAGAAACCCCAGAGGAGGTGGCTGGGAATTGAGCAGGGTGCTGCAGTTTGGAGTAGGCTGAGTACAAGGGGCTCTCATTCATCAGTTTGTTGTAGAGCTCCAGAGCTTCCAGAACCTTCACGTTCAGCTCGGATAACTCGGAATGTTTCCTGTTCCAAAACAAATGGAGAGGCCACTGAGCTGCTGGGATGTCTTAGGTGGGGACAAAGAGCAGTGCTGCATTAAATATGCCAGAAAAACAAGCCCCTGAAAGGTAAAAAGGTCCATTTTTTTACCCATTTATATTGAAAATTTGTTGTTGAGTGACTGGGAGGAAAATCCAAGAGCTGCAGAACCAAAGCAGCAATTCCCAGGTGGAATTCCCTGTTCTTTTCACCCAGGAGTCACAGAACCATGGAAAGTTTGGGTTTAAAAGATTTAATTCCAACTTTCTGCCAAGGGCACCTCCCCCTGTCCCAAGGTGGAATTCCCTGTTCTTTTCACCCAGGAGTCACAGAACCATGGAATTGTTTGGGTTTAAAAGATTTAATTCCAATTTTCTGCCTAGGGCACCTCCCCCTGTCCCAAGGTGGAATTCTCTGTTCTTTTCACCCAGGAGTCACAGAACCATGGAAAGTTTGGGTTGGGAGGGATTTTTGAAGATCTAATTCCAACTTTCTGCCTTGGACACCTCCCACTGTCCCAGGTTATTCCAGCCTGGCCTTGGACACCTCCAGGGATCCAGGGGCAGCCACAGCTTCTCTGGAATTCTCTGGGAATTCCTTCCCAAATCCCATCCATCCCTGCCCTCTGGCAGTGGGAAACCATTCCCTGTCCCTCCATCCCTTGTCCCCAGTCCCTCTCCATCTCCCTGAGCAGCTCCCTCAGGAACTGAGCAGCAAAACCTGAGGAAAACATGGGAAAAAAATCCCCAACAGATTGAAAATTCCAACCTCTGGACAGGCTGGAGGAGGCCACAGTCACAAAATGGCAAAATGAAATACATCCATGAAGCTGTGCAGTGAATTTTGGGAGAGCAGCAATCAAATCTCAGTGCACACACTCATATCTTGATATTTCAGCATTAAAAAATAAAGGTAAAGCTGTTCAATTTTTCTTGTGAGGTTTTTCTGGCTTAGGAGATGAAAGCACCAAAGAAATGTTATTCAAACTGCCCAATTTGAAGGAAATCAGTGAATAAATTGTGCTCACCTATCTATCTCTTCTAGTTTTTCATCTATCATTGGACCCATCTGCTGGCAGATATCTGTGAAGACAAAGTGTTGAGGCAGTTGATGTCTTGCACAATTAAATGTTTAAATGCAGCCAAAAATATTTTATATCCAACCACAGTAAAATTAATTGCTTATTTATTTCAGGGTTGGGTTTGGTAGATGGATCTTGCAAAGCTCAGGCATTTTACAGAGCAGGGAGTTATGCAAATGACTCTGCTAAACATGGAGCTGGCTTGGAACTATTAAAAAAAATTCAAATTATCCCCAGAGCCCCACACTCCCACGGTGAAATAAGTGTTCTCCAGCACTGTTAGCACAGAGCACAGCTCCCCTAAGCTTAAAATAAACACAAAGAACTCCCAGCTCAATCCACAAAAGGTAATTGTGAGAAGAAGTCATAAAAAAGAGCTCATTTAGTGCTGCAAGTACCTTCTGAGTCGAGAAGATCTGGGGAATCAAGCTTTAAATCTGTGGGATCTATGCTCTGAAGTACCTGCAGGGTTTTATCCATCTTGTCCTGAAAGGGGAAGCCAAGATGAAGAACTCTGATTTCTCAGCCACGCCAAGATTGGTTTAATATTCAAATAAAAGTTCTTTACAGACAAGAGAATCATCTGCCAACACTGAAAGAATGTAAAAGCCCAGCAATATTTTATTTTAAAGTGGCTCCATACCTCATCAATATAAACTGGCTCAGGTTCTGCTTTCTTAATTTCTTCTGCAGGGTCCTCAGGAACAGAGATTTTATCCACAGCTGCTGGAAGAACAGAGATGAGTTTCTTTTCTCTCTGTTGCTTCAAACAAACATTTGCTCCTCGTTATTTTTCTGTGTGCAAAGACACCGTGACATTTGAAATGGCAATTTGCTGGATTTGTAAATATGTTGCTGACAAGGAATTATGGTGAATCGAACCAAATTTCTGTCAAGGAAAATGGTAATAATTTAAAAGAGAAATAGAGGCAGAAATTAAAGGGAGTTATGGAGTGATCTGTGCCTGATTGCTCGGAACAAGGGCAGGATGTCTCTCAACTCTTTCCTGGGGCTGACAGAGGAAATGATTGTGCTGCTGGGCTAATTGGGATTGCTAATTGGAAAAGCCATCATTTCAGCCTTTGTGAAACAATGCAGAGAGCATTCCAGCAGGTAACTCACCTGCCTCGGGCTCCACGCTCAGGTCAGAGGTGACGAAATTGGATGGGAACAGCCCCACTCCCCTGTGGTTCTCCCCTCTCCACCAATTGGCATCACTGGGGAAATAAAGAAGGGTTAAAAGCTCTGGGTTTTTACTGAAAACATCAGGTTCACACATAGATCTGGTGGGGTTTTTAACCAGAACCCCGTGATATCCAAAAGGGAACATTTGCAGGGATTAGCACAAAGCCAAACAGGAGCTGGGGCAGAGGGGAGGGAAGGGAGAAAGAGGAATCAGGGGATCACTGAAAATTCAACACAATTAATCAATTCTTTACATTGATCACTTGCCAGCCCTTTAAAGCTGTATATATCCCTATAGGTGTCAACAACAATCATTATTTTAGCCATTTTTAATCACTTTTATTCTTGGCAAATGTGATTTTTGATAGCCAGAGGTTTAACAACTGCAGGAAGCAGATGGAACGTGATGCCAATGCATTTTATGATGTCAGACAACCAATTAAGATTTATCTTCAAAACTCCAAATTGGATGAAATACTCAAGGTTCTCCCTGCACTAAAAATGATTTGAGGTCAGAAATCAGGATTTTGGAAAGATAAAAGGAAGATAAAGGGATGGGAGGGAGGGCAGAGTGACAATTAATTTCTGTGGGAGAGATGGGGGAATAAAAATCATCAGAGGCAAAATGTGCTACCCTGAGAAAACAAGAGTGGTGGAACAAAGTCAGTTCCACCTGAGTGTATTGTACCTGTCATCCAAAACAAAAATAATTTCTCCACTTTTAAAGGTGAGCTCATTGTCCTCCACAGCTTCAAAGTCATAGAGAGCTCGCACCTTCCTCAGGCTCGGGGGGTTCTGGGGGGTTTCTGCACATGGGTACAAGGATTTGGTTTCCATTTGCTGCTGCTTCTGCTCTTGCAAAGACAACTCGATAGCTGCAGGTGGGGCAGAGAGGAGAAGAAAACGTTTGTGGGGTTTATCCTGCACACAAAGCAGTTTCGTTTCTTGATTTAACAAAAAGAGGATTTTTTGCTTTATTTAAAGTATCTGTTGCTGTAGCATTCAAAGTTAACATTTAAATGCTGTGATGGAGGAATGTTCTTACCCCAAATTGAGGGAAACACCTGGAATGCCACAATTCCCAACCTGCTGTGCCTTTGATTTCAATTCTGAGCAGCAGGAAAGAGCCCAAATTCCCATTTCTCTGCTTTTTAACAATATTTTTGTAATCTAACTCAAAAAGCTGGGACAGCAACTCACCTTTAGCTATATCCTCATCTTCTTTGGACTTCGTGGATGAGGAGCCATTCTTGGCAGCATTGCTGGGAGCCTGCAAAGGTGGCAACACCAGAGGGACAAATGAAATCCCCAGAATTATAGATTTTAAAAATTCAGCACCGAGTTGTTCCTGATCTGGTGGATTATGGAACCCAGGTGATGTAGAAATAAAAATCATCACTCTTCAGGTTTTGTTTTTTTTCTGTTTTCAGCAGGGAAAAAAATAAAATAAATAATGATATTTAATTGAAAGAACTGATTTTATTGAAATAATTATTGTAGTCATGTTTATTACAGGGAGACCACTCATTTAAATGACTTTTTCCACCTCTGTCCTTCACTCCTCCCTTCAAGAGAGAAGATGCTCCAGTTGGGAGCTGCTGAATTAAATCCTCCAATCCTCCCCAGCAGCACAGTGAAATCATTCCTGGAGCTTTCATTCCCACCAGGAACTGGGATTGGGTGCCAGTGCTCAACTCTTCCATGTCTCTGCCATATGTTCTACACATAAATCAGATTTAGAAGTGAAAACATCTTGGTGGAGGAAGGAGGGATTGTAAAAGTTAAAAAACTCTCCGTGAAAGTGAACTTTGTGTAAGGAAATTGTAATAGAAATTGTAATTTTAATTGTCAGGCCTGAGTAACGTGGAAATATTTTGAAGTATCAATAATAAAAGTGAGAAAAAAAAAACAAAACACCTGGCATCATCAGGAGAAGGGAAAAATAAAGCACTGCAAACCCAGGACAGCTCCTGCTATGGATAGGAAATGGGACAAACAGGAAAAGGGGATTTGGGAACATCCATCCTATCCCAAAGCAGCTCTGACCTGGGATCCTGCTGCAGGAAAAGTCACCCCTTCTTCCTTCAGGGATTTGATGGTTGCAGATATTAAACTACATTGTGGGTCTTTCTGGAATTCTTCTGACCACTCCACCATGAGGGTTTTCAGCTTTTCACACACTTTTGGATGAGCCTGGAAGACAAAATTGGATAAAAAGGGATGTTTGAGCCTCAAAATGACCAAAGGAGCTGCCACCAACATTGTTACCAAACTCAATTTACTAGAAATATCCTTAATTGTTAATAATTGTGTAGATTGAGAAGATTTGGGGAGCAGAGTGTAGAATATCTGGCCTTTTACACCCTGATGTGATATTCCAGAGAACATGCTGAGCTCCTGGAGCACTAATTCTGCAGAAATTCAGGCTGCTTACCACACTTATCCCAAATTTCTGCCTCTCTCTGTTACTCACCCTCCATTTAACCTCAATTTTCCCTTCATTCCTTCTCAGGTTTGTTGTTTTCCACTTCCCAAGCACATAAATTGGTCTGATACGAGCCACTGTCTTTCCCTGTAAGAAATCCTACAAGAAATCTTTCCCTGCAAGAAATCCTACAAGAAATCTTTCCCTGTAAGAAATCCCACAAGAAATCTTTCCCTGCAAGAAATGTTTCCCCACAAAAAATCCCACAAGAAATCTTTCCCGACAGGAAATCTTTCCCTACAGGAAATCCTACAAGAAATCTTTCCCCACAAGAAATCTTTTCCTAGAAAAAAATCTTTCCCCACAAGAAATCCTACAAGAAATCTTTTCCTACAAGAAATCCTGCAAGAAATCTTTTCCTACAAGAAATCTTTCCCTACAAGCAAATCTGCAGGAAATCTTTCCCTACAAGAAATCCTACAA